>CAEGAF010156540.1:0-17090 GCA_903067075.1 Micropoecilia bifurca
GAATTATTTTTTTATCTCTGAATTCTGACTTTTATCTCACTTTAAAGTCAGAATCTCAGAATTCTGACTTTAATCTCAGAATTCTGACTTTAATCTCAGAAGTCTGACTTTAGTCTCAGAATTCTGACTTTAATCTCAGAATTCTGACTTTAATCTCAGAATTCTGACTCAGAATTCTCAGAATTATTTTTTTATCTCTGAATTCTGACTTTTATCTCACTTTAAAGTCATAATCTCAGAATTCTGACTTTAATCTCAGAATTCTGACTTTAATCTCAGAATTCTGACTCAGAATTCTGACTTTAATTTCAGAATTATTTTTTTATCTCTGAATTCTGACTTTTATCTCACTTTAAAGTCAGAATCTCAGAATTCTGACTTTAATCTCCGAATTTTGAGATTAAAGTTAGAATTCTGACTTTAATCTCAGAATTCTGACTTTAATCTCAGAATTTTTTTTTCTGGTGGCCCTAATCCTCTTCCGTAGAAGAGCAGAACACGTTGTCTGAGCTTCAGTAAAGAACACGCTCCAAACCTGATGGGCGGCTTTACCTTGCACATGGACGTTCCTTCTTTCACGGACCACAGCCTGTGTCCGACGTGCTGCGAGGCGCAATCCACGCAGACCGGCTCCTCGTCCTTCTCGCAGTACAGCCCCAGCGGCTTCAGGTGCAGGTTGCAGAGCTCCTCGCTGGGCTGGACCTGGACGGGCCGCAGGTTGTTCTGCTTCAGGAAGCTCTCGCAGGCGTCGTTCAGGGCTCGGTTGCTGATGGCGCTGCCCTCCTGGTAGGGAACCCGGCACACCGGACACGTCTTGTTGTTGAACTCCCAGTTCCTCTGCTGACATTCCCGACAGAAGCTGTGGGAACACGGCAGCAGGACCGGGTCCCTGAAGACCCCCTGACATACAGGACACGTCAGGTCCTGCCGCAGAGGCAGAGAGTCCTCGAACATTTCCTCATCCATGATCTCGGGCTTTTTGGTCCTGACCAAGTTGTTAGGCCTACTTTCGTTTTTTTAAGCCACGCAGATACTGTCGACTTTCTTTCAGTGAAGTCAAACAGCCCTAAACCTCTGTTAGAAGAATAAAATAGTTATTCCGTGGACAGAGAGAAATAATACAAGTAATGTTAAAACCCGAACTAAGTTCATCTTACCTTTAGGATTGTTCGTTTCCGCGTTTTTCTTCTTCCTCCTCTTTTCTATAATGGCGGGTTACAAGCGACCTTTAGGCGGATACCGCCACCTATCGTACATGAGAAGCATTAACTCACATTCATTTATCGCGAAGATAAATAAATAATGCTTTCCTCACTATACATTTACACTTGATTTTCTTCAGCGCCAAATATTCCTTTAAGACTCAATTCCTGTCCTGCCCCTACTATTTTCCTAAACCTCTCCCTTTCAGATGCATACTCCCACAGGTGAAAGTAGTTTTAAACTTTTGGGGGTACTATGACAAAAAATAAATAAATAAAAAAGAATTATATATATATATTTATATATAAAACAGCTGGGTAGCTCTTGAATTGCTACAAAATGGCTGTAATGTTGACACCTTGAGATGCCATGAGACCTGAATCCTGAATATCATGGCATGGAGTGCATCCCAGTTTTCCATGTCTGGCATATAACCATCCATAATATCTTAAACTGGTTCTATTGATCCTGTGTCCAGACAGAGGGATAACCAGTAGCCCAGCATCATGACCGGTTTGTCCTGAAGATCCTGTATCTTCCACTTCTCTTCCTAACATGGTGCCTCCTCACCCTGACTCTCATACTGACAGGAGGAACCACAGAGCTCTGTTAGGTTAAAGCTCATCTTCTGAAGTTGGGATATTTTTCCACCAACAGGTTCCAGAGGAATCACCTCAAACCAGATGTTGGACTGGATTTTATTTCACTGTCATTTGTGAATGCTAAAGCCTCATTTTCAGTGCAATATTTTATAACCATCACTGCTCCCAACAAACTCACACTTAGCAATTGTTTACATTCCAGTAGCCTTTTGTAATTTATGCCTTTGTACCACTTGTCTGTTTTTTAATTCATCTATGACCAACAGATGGCGCCACTGACCATTACCAGCACCACAGAAACAAGGCGATGATCGCTTAAGAGCAAAACTATTCTTAACACAACCCGTAATCCACTTTATACACACGTTTCATGTGTGTCTGTGTTTTTTTAAAGATATTTTGGAACAATTAAACGGAAACCAAAATTGCTCATTGTGTAACAAGTAGATTAAACACGTCATGTAGCAGGACATAGATCACTTGAACATATGATGCAGGGTTAAGTTCAACTATATTTATTAAAATTAGCAAGTTTACTAGCTGTTTTAAAATAGATGAAATGGGAAAATTAAAAATGGTCAAGTATTTACAGTTGTACCACATTCTTTCCATTTTCATATGATAGACTGAATAGTTTTAAGAGAGATGCTCAGTGCCTAGGATATTATTTTATCATCAGACTTTGATTTAAACGTCTCCTCAGATTTCTGTTTGCTGTGTTTCTTGGCTTTTATGATGCCATTTATTCACTAAAGTTCTCTGCTAAGCGTCAGAGGCCTTCACAGGTACATTTTTACTGAAATAAAATTCTACACAAATGATCTCTAAGTAGGTGACTTTTAAAGCCATGTGGTGCACAGAATGCTGTTTAGGGTTATCAGGATAAAGATGATCGAACAACAGATTTTTAGTCTCTTCAAGATTGATCCCATTCATCATCTTCCTTCCACATTTACACATATTAATTCATTAAATCTCAATAAAATACAACACGATAAAGTTTGTGATTACAGACTGAAATAGATCAAGGACCGGGATTACTTTTGGAACATATACTGTCATTTCATTTAATTAGAATGTTATTGAAAAGTTGATTTCTTTCAGCAACTCTATTCTCAAAGTATATAGATTAATTGCATAAAACATTTTGCATCGCATCAGATCTACAGAAAAATTCAGAAAACAAAATTTGTGTCATTAATGTCAAACAACTCAATCGGGGAGAATTTCCAAACACTTTTGAAATAAGATTTAAGCACATATGTTAACATAAAATAGATGACTTTCTATAAATACTGTTTCAGTTCCAAAATATGATGAGGTGTGCTGGCATTGCTTCGTCGCTGTGGAAACTGCATGAGTCAACCAACATGCTTCATTTCTTCACTTGTTTTCTGGAAAGAGGGCACACTGCTCCAGTTCAAGCTAACGTCTAACCTGAGAGGACATGACCTACTTGTGGCATCTAGTATCTCCAAGGCCACAAGTGCAGTTCACTTAGTGGAGGTCTTCATACAAACCGTCTTCCGTTTCGTCCATATACTGTATTTATCATCTTTCATTCACTCCTTTTCACTTTTTTTAGAGAGCGAGAAAAGCAGAGAAAAGCACTTTTCCACTCATCGCTATTTTTGAAAACAGATTTAGTCATACAGGGTCTTTAAAAAAAAGACAGGCATGATGTCCGTTTACATTGTTTAACTTGGCAATAAATGTAATTTATGTTTCGTGTATTATTCTCAACTATAGTCAACTCAAAACATAATTAGGTGTTCAAAGAGCAGTTTGATGCAATGTTTGTAGTGCTCTGTGTTCATTGCTCTACACCTGAAACATGGTGTGACTTCTGTGGTTATGATTCCTTCATAGTCATGCCAGAAGGTGCATATATTAGCAAAAATTCACGGTTTGTGCACATTCATCACAGTAAAAGTTAACACCTTAAGTCTACCAAACTCAAAGCAAGGTCTGTAATACACTCTAATTACGTTTTTAGACATCAGCCTTACCAGTTGTCCGTGTTAAAAGTGTCTCATTGGTCAAGTTGAAAATCTCTTAAACAACATGCTTCAGTTTTTATTTTAATAAAATATTTTTTCCACCCTCAAATTATACTGACATAAAAAGGAGAAACTAGAAAGGGGCCCTACTAATCACTTAGGCAACTTTACTTTTTGGGGACAGGATGAGGAACTTTTGGAGAGTTTCATTTCTCATGTGCTAAACTCAGGGCAAGAAATACCAGCAAGCTACGGGAAACAGGAAGATGCTACCAAATCAAATACTGCAGAATTTCTTTTACACCCCCTTGTTTTCCATTCTATTGTCAAACATGAGCCATGAATTTTAAGCAAATGTTCAAAATCACACCAACACATTAATCCAGAGGGACAGTTTTCTAGCTTCTCATTCTGTTTTTTTTTATTAGTGGTTTAATGCCCACATCATAATCTGCAGACTTGTTTCTCTTTTAGTCATGGAGTCAGTTAATTATGCTTCTAAGATACCTACCACAACACGGCTTGTCAATGGCAAAGCAATAAAATGTGGACAATGCATCAGAATTCAATGAGACACTGCAAGGCAAAACGTAAGGTGTAAATGTAAAACCTTTTGTGAATGATGAATAAGAAGCTGTAATTGTGACCCAACAGCACTAACCAATCAGAGCATCAAGCATCATAAAAACATCAAGCAAAATGATTAATACACATTAGATTTTTCATGTGACATCAACAAATTACAACATATTTTATTTGGATTTTATGTAATAAATCAGTACAAAGCAATGCATTATTGTGAAGAAGAAAGAAAATGGATATACTGTTTTCACAATATTTTTTTTTACAAATAAAAATCTGAAAAGTGTGGTGTTCATTTGTATTCAGCTTCTCCTTGCCCAGCCTGTCTGTTTAGGCAAACAGAAATGAATTGGTAGGTTTGTGGCTGTGCAACATTTTTACATTTTTAGGAAGAACATGCTGACAGGGATTCGTAATATATCTGAAGCATGGAATAATGTTTAATTGGCCAATTCAACTTCTCCAAAACTTTATTCCTGACTTTTCTGGTGTGTTCCTATGTCTTTATGACGTGGATTACTCACCAATATTTTTCAGCAGACTTTGATAGCCTTTACTGAACAAATAAGAAATAAATACAAGCAAGTGGACTCTAATTTGGTGCAATTACATACTTAAATTATTTTATTTTGGAGAATCGGAATGGGATAATTAGTGCAAATATTAAAAATCTAATTTTTATTTGTATTACAAAATTAAAGAACAATATATTATTTTCTTTCCACTTCACAATGATGCAGTTTTTTCTCTCAATGCAGAACATAATAGCTGAATAAAATGCATTCACTTTGGCTGTAATGTGATAACATATAGTGAAAGAGGTGTCATGTCTTGTTGTCACGTCAGTATGGTGTTCAGACCAGGTCTGTATTTGGTAAAACAAAGTGTAAGAATGTTTTTTCAGTCGTCACAGAACAAAATGTCACACAGGAAATCCACAGGATGGCTGTGGGCTTTTGATGTTAAGTGAGACTCTATAAGTCACAAATGTGTTTTCTTTTTAACAGTTTACTCTCCAGTTGGGGATTTTCTGCCAGGGACAATTTTAACGTGGGTGTTCTACTGTGGTCGACATGATGGTTTGACTGAAAAGGCTGACCACTGCCATCAACTCTGACAATGAATTTGAAAGGACAGATCTGTTTAGGACATAGTGCGTTATATCCTTAAAAGCCAAAAGTAGAGTTATAAATTAGAACATAGTTAGATGTTAAGATGGACTCAAGTGTTTATTCCGGTCATCTATCATTTCTACCCATTCTTCTTCTACCAGTCAGTATCCTCCTCTTTCCTTCATAAGGTTTACTATCAAAGGTCAGAACTCTTTCCAAAAACAAGCCAAACATGCAGAGGTTGTGGTTGTGTTGCTGCAAACTTCACGCCTGGCCACAATTGTTTCTTTAGCTACTAGGATAAAAGGAACAGTTCCCAAGTTCTGGTTTCATCATCAAATCTATGGATCCATGCATCAAGAACCTCAGAGACAGTTGTCCCCTGAATAACATTTCACCTACAGTCATTCTCTACTGATTCGTCATTTCCAACTTCACCCTGCCTGTTGATTCTCCAATGTTCTGTACCTTTATGGCACACAAAACCTGGCTGCACACCAACCATCCCTCTTCCGACCTGGAACTGAAAGCCTACTTCATTCTTCCTCTACAATTATGACTCATCTTCTTAAACCTTATCATTGTTCTAACTTCTCCTATCCTCCCCAGACATTGTTGAAATATAAACCAACGTTTTTTTTGGTTGTTTTTTTATTTTCACTTTCTTTTTAAGTAAATTTTTTATTATTCATTCTGAATCCTGTGTGTGATTCTGCATGTGGGTCAGGAAACTTCATGACAATGAAACAGTCAGATACCTGGCAGTTTTTTCTTGAAACTGCAAGCCTCCTCATCTGTAAAGGAAGTTTTGAAATGAGTCATCGTGGTCTTGTTTAAGTTACATCACAAAAAACCTGTTGATCTTCATGAACCACAACACAGCGTATTTATACATATGTACACCCATGTGCACACATATATTCACATACACTACGGTTCTTCAAATTAAGACCTCAGTGGTTGGTTTCCTGTAACGTTTAGGGTCTTTGCACACCTGGAAAGTCCTTTAGTCCGGACCAAAAGCGAACTTAACTTTTTTTCATTTGGGGCGGTTTGTATTCAAATTGTGCTTTTTAGCAAGCGGACCATATTTTATAAACAAAGTCATGCTGGTTATGATCACTACTGCCATTCGACAGAAATAAGGGAGGCGGGACAAATCATCACAGACCTGGAAAAAACAAACTTTGGAAGTTCTGCTTGTTGCATTTTTGTTGTGCATCTTTGTGCTGCTATTAAAACTGTAATTACTGTCAAAAGGATCTCATACAACACAGGCTTTGCAATGTGATATCATTTTGGAACAGAATTAGCAAATTTGGTTGCAAGCTCAATGAGATGAGATTAGATGCTGCAGCATTGCTAAGCAGAACACTATGGATCTAAACAGGAACAGAAAATGGTTTGGTTCAGATGTGAATACGGAGGGGCCTCTATCTGGACCAAATACAGGAAATGTACATCTGTTTGGACATCATGAGCCACCGTAGCTGGGCATTATGGAAAAAATTCATTCTTCAGTCTTGCTAACCAATACAGAGAAAAAAAACTGAATCATTGTGAAGTGGAAAGAAAATAATATATTGTTCTTTAATTTTGAAATACAAATAAAAATTAAATTTTGAATATTTGCACTAATTATCCCATTCCGATTCTCCAAAATTTGTTTTTTCTGTATTTGTTAGCAACACTGAAGAATTCATTTTTAGCATAACGCCCAGCTACGGTGGCTCATGATGTCCAAACAGATGTACATTTCCTGTATTTGGTCCAGATAGAGGCCCCTCTGTATTCACATCTGATCCAAACCATACTAGAATTAATTTAGAAGTGGGACAACATCACCTCAAAAAGTGGGTCTCAGTCTGAATTTGCTTGTATGATATTCACACCTGCACAAAAAGTCCAGGCCAAAGGGGAGATTCTCCAAATGTATCAAGTGTGAGTAGACGTGTCTGAGCGTCAACACAACTGAGTCAAATATTGAGGCCATTAGCAGGATTCTGGAGAACTTGACTGCATACTGATTAGGAAATTCAGCCATTTGATTCATACAAGTTGGACCACTGATGCATCTAAATGTTCTTTGGATATTCTCTGGATACAAAAACGTCTTTCTGATTCCTCATTTGACCTGTTTCATACCCCACTCATATTTCTCATTCATCATCCTACCGGTACTTTTAAAACAGCAGTTTCTCCACTGAGTTAAATTCAGTCTAAATAATTCCAACTCACAATTAACGTCACAATTAAAGTTTATCCTTGAAAACCGGTAATCAGACTTACAAGGAAAAACTGAATCCATCTACACTTTGTCCTAGTCAGTAAAATTTTTCTCAATATAATTTGACAAAAAACACAAATAATTCTGCTCTTTTTGTTTCTATCGTTCAAGATTTACTTAAGCTACTATATCCCGGAGAGTAGTTGTGTTTTTTTTGTGCATGTGTGAGATTGTTTCCTGAACAGAAGATTTCTGCTGGAGAGCAAAACCGACCAGCTGCAGACTCCACATCTGTTTGTAATTATATAATCTGCTGGAGCTTTAAGAAGCTGTTTGTGATCAGGCGGTACATAACATTCAGTCTTTTCTGGTAGGGTCAAGTCAGCCATGTCTTGTGAATATTTACTTCTTCACAGTTAGCAGTAAATATTTGTGCGTTGCTCCATGTTTACTCTTGGTGCTCTTTTTGCCTCTGAGGTGGAGCTCAGTCTGATGGCTTCCACGCCTCCCTCACTCGATCCTAACACCAAACCACTTCCTTGTTATGATCCTAAGGATATCCATTCCCTCCATGGTCATCCATAGCAGCTCTGTCATTCTCAGCCTGCCTGCTCTCTGATGCACTCTGTCTGGGAACCATTTGGATCTTACAAACCAGCTACTACACTCTTAGTGGAAATTACCCGGGAACTCAATCAGTACCGACCACAACCAGGATCGCTCCCTCCCGTCAACATCTGCTCTCCTTTCCAGAACAGTAAGTCATTATTGCTTAACTGCTTTACAAAGATTCATTTCCAAGTTGGCCTCACCTTTCCTAACCATTAACTTCCCAGATCCTTTCTTCGGATCAATCTGTACCGTCAGTTCTCTCTCTCTACCAATAGGACTGTACTGTCTGAAAACAGTTTGTATATATAGATTTTTTTAATTTCCTTTATTTAACCAGGCTAAACCCCATTGAGAATCTACATCTCATTTTCAAGAGGGACCTGGGCAGAAATCTGCAGCACGTACACAACAACCTGGTTACATAACCTGGTTAAAGCTCTATGTCTAAGTATCTAAGCTCAGATTGTTTGTGTTTGTAGTGACCAACAGAGAAATGTAGCTTATAACACCCAAAGGGAAAAGAAAATTAGCAGTGTTCTGAAGAAAGGCTTGCCATTGGCCTCATTTCATATTGTGTAAACAAGTGAACTGAAGACCCAGTCAGGTGTAATGGACCAAATTTCAAAATTTAGAACATGACACATTTTTGTAAACTGAGGTTGCCAAAAAAAAAAAAAACTGCAGTTCTAGAAATCCATATTTTTGACTCTTCCTGAAGCATCACTGAGATATAAGCTCAGTTTCTCTTATTGTGTCTTTTGAAAAATTGAGGAACAGCAGCAACGTTATCATTGAGCTGACTTTGCTTGCTAACAACCCTGCATAGCAAGACAGACCATGGATAGCGTCAGAACTATTGACACCTTTATCTTCAACAATGAAGACAGAGGTGTATGAAGGTTAGTTGGTAAGTTAGATTTTTCTTTAATCCTCTCTTACCAAGAAAGAAATGGTAAGTTTTTAAATGGTCATGTTTACCTGTTTGTTATGAACATTGTTGGTATTGTCTTAGTATCACTGCAGCTCTATGCACGTCGGTTTGTGTTTAAGGTGTTTCAAAGAACAGCAGACTACTTCCCTTACTGCTCTTTCATGCTAGCAGTGCTTAGCTTCAAATTAACAAATAAATGCCATTGTTGTGGCCCAGTCCTTACTGGGATAGGAGCCAAATATTAAGCATAGTTTTATTAAAACAGAGCAAAACCTGAAAGGCTGAAGTAATTCAGAAAACCAAAACTTCCTACTTGAGTTTTCACTAAATAACTCCTAAAAAGGAAACATTCTGTTTACAGAAGTAAAGAAATAGCTGTAACCCCAACTTCTGTGTGGTTGCAATGTACCTCATTGCAATCACAATATTTTTCTCATGAGAATCGACTCCTTTGAATGTTGATCTATTGATTAACCAAACATGTGACGGTATTATCTACTTGGAATAAATTAACAGAATCTAAGATAAAAACAATCTGTTGTCTGACTGGACCAAACATGTTGATTAATAACTATATCTGCAAAATTAACCTTGCTTTCTAAAACTTTTCTGTCATCCCAAGCATTAACTGAATCCTGGAACAACTTTTCAGATTAGGATTATGTGACTCTACAATTACGTCACAGCAGGAAGTTGAAAGAGCAACACTGGTTTCAACCTCTTCATTTGGATATATAAATGCAAACAAATGCATCCATTTTTTATATTTTTTCAACCTGGGTAACTTGACTAAAAACAAAACAGAATTTTAGGAAACAAAACTAGCATGTGTTTTGTTTCTTTCACTTCCTAAATTTCTATGGTTTCATAGCGTCCTATTTAAACAAAACATTAATTTAAGAGCACACTTGCTGTTTACACATTTAATTCATATTAAGAAGTGTATATTTGAAATGAATCCTATTCTATTTAGATGTAGTATGCTGCTATTGGTCACATGGAAAATATCAATCCAGTAACTTCCAAACCTTGAGAGCTAATCATCTGTGACAAGTTCAAAGCTGCCAAGAGCCCCTTTGTGGATACTTAGATAAACCACTCTGTTCAGCGGCTGCTTTTTAAACCACAGAGGATACCAGCCTTCCTCTAACATGTGAAAACTGTGATGGCACCAAAGATACAAACAGCTTTGCTCAAACAAAATCTCTTAAACTGTCTCGTCGCAGGGTGGAAAAAAACAGACACCGCTTCGTGTTTCGCTGATACTTGCGCTTCCACCTGCCTCTCTGACCACAAACTGAAGAAATTACTGCAGAGCAGACAAGGAGAGAAAAGGTGTGAAAAAACAGGAACCTTTTGCACATAAGCTGAGTGAAGGGGAAATAGACATTTAAATGCAATGCTCTGACAGGTGTCATGTTGCATGCATCTGTGGCTGTGCAGACAGGAAAAGCAGCACCTTGAAAAAAAAGGTGTGATAATATATCTGAGGTTCTGAAGAGAGTGACAACCCCTCTGAAAGGGTAACTGATGAAATCATTTAATGAGAGATTTAACACAGATAAGAGGCATAAAAATAGATTACAAAGTATTTTTATAGCACTTTCAGTATGATCAGTTAAAGATAACTTCATTCAAGTTTCGCTCCTTTGGATTTGACTGTGTTGTCAGGTGATTGATTACAAAGTGTTTTCATGCTGCTACAAATCAATTTCCTATATTTCCCCCTACTACACTGAATAGTCATTTGTTCTCTTAATATGTCATAGAAATAAAGGGACAGACAACATAACCATGATCATATATTTAAACCCATCCTTCTTACCTACAGTGATTTTATTTTTTATTAACTTATGTGAACAATCCAGGTTTCATTTGCAGAGAAAAAGGTCTCATTATGACTAATGTCAAGTTCTAGTTTCATGTTTGCTGTGCTTTGCATTTGTCTTCTTTCTCCTTCTCTTGCAGTTTGCCCTCTTCTTTATGTGCAACTCCATTTTTTTGTTTACTTTTTTTTGGTTTATTGGTCATACATTGTTGAAGATGAGAGAACAATAAGATCCTCATTTTACGAAAAAACTGTAAAAGTTCAGAATTGTATTTTGATACTTGCAAAGATTTGTAATGACGCTGGTCACAAGGACATTTTGTTTTTCTTGGTGGGAAAAGATTTAGAATCAATTTTTGGACATGTACTAATTTTCTAAATATTTGAAATGCTCTTCATTTATTTAGCTGGTCCTCTATTAGCATGTAAATTTCTATATTTTCTCCGACTTTGTAAAATGATCTTTGTGTGTATTTTCTTCACTAATATTTCACTCCTTTGACTGAAAGAATTTTATTAGCAATAATAACCCTAAAACGCTCTCACATCATATGTTCTCTGGATATATGCTGACAATCATTCACTATTATATTGGTTAGCAGCGCATAGGTATAGAAACTGATTCTTCCTCGTGTGAGGTTAGAGCACGGGGCAGCAAAACCAGAACCTTTCTTTTATGCTCAAGCCGAGCCAAAAGAGCAGCTTGTCAATCAAAGTCTGGTTTCTGTCGGAAGTGTCTAATGCAGTGGTGATCGAGGTCAGAGTAGCTCAAATTGTTGAGAGTATGAAGTATAAATACATCAAAATTGGCCAAGCACTCCTGGGGTTGTTCACAGAGGCTACAGACCTTGACATGGCTATCCTGAGTTCGAGTCCCATCGATTCCTTTTCCCATGTGTCTTTCCCTCTTCCTGTCAGATTACTGTTGCCCAAAGGCCACTAGTGGCAACAATTATGCATATAAAAAAACAACAACTGAAAGTAAATAAATAGTTATGTAAATTGACGCTGACTAGAGATCTGTTGATCAATTGCCTTGAAGCCAGTATTGCTGCAACAGATTGTCTTCCTTATAAAAAATGACCTTCTTCAGGAATGGGTTGAGTTCATGCCAAGGCCAGGATAAAATGGCTTGGTGCAATATGCCAACCGTCAGACCAACATGGTGGTTGGTGGTTTTGTGAGTTTATGATGTCTCGGGTAAATCCATTCTGTCTTTCAAAGCAGTTTTTAATCTTTGTTTCTTCTTTCAGTATTAAATGGTTGCTGATGACAGCAGATGAAACAGTATCAGTTCTATTCAAATTGTATTGTTAAAAGCTTTGTTACCAGCTCCAGATGTCTGTTGTTTTTCTCTATGTCTGAGCCAAAGTAACATACATATTTGATAGCTGTAGACTTCTTGCATACCTCTAAAGCAGTGCTTCTCAAACTTTTTCAGGCTGTGGACAAAAAGAATTGATTCACTTGGGAACAACACTCTCAACAGGTATGACTCGGCTTCCTTCGATCATATAAGTAGTTCTGATGTTGTTTTCTTTCCACTGGTGTTTTCAGTTTTATTTTGAGTGACCCAGTTTTAAGCCAAATCTCCATTCTTGTTTTTAAACATGATCCTTTGGTAAGCTAATTGTACGCGTCACAGCAAATCAACAGTCGTTTACATGCAGTATCCTGGACAGCAAAGGGCGGCCATGGACCACCAGTGGTCCAGGGACCACAGTTTGAGAAAGGCTGCTCTAAAGGGTGGCGCCTCCCCCCTCCAACCTCAAACACCTGTCTAAATGTCATATCAGACAGCAGATGAATCAGTATCAGTTCTATTCTATTCTAAATGTCATATCAGACATTTAGACAGTTTTGCCTGATTTGGACAGGTTTAGTGAAATATGTGAATTTTGCTCTGGGACTAATACAAATATGTACATTCATATTCATTAGTATTTCAACTTTACTTTCATCCCACATGTAGTACAAGTTTGATTTGACAGTTAGCATCAAACTACTTATGAAAAAACTTATTGCTAACAGACCAATAGAATTTCAATGGCTTGACAGGGCAGCAGAGTAAAGGTGCTGTAGTGCAGTTTTACCATAGCAAGTAAAACACAGACTGTATTAAAAAAAATAAATTTTGTCTGTCTGTCTGTCTGCATTCTGTCTGGGTGATGCAGTGTTTGGGACAGTGACTGAAGGTATAACGTACATGAAAAAGAGCAACAAAAGTTACAAGTTGAAAGAACTGTAGCATTTTAATTGGCAGTTTTTGTCAAAATGAGTAAATAATTGCTCTAGTGAGTCACAAAGAGACTTTATTAGTCATTAATCTAATGACTAATAAGATTAATAAGATTAAGGAGCAAGTAATTACTCATTACTTGCTCCTTCTCACTGTATGAACTTCCAAATGAATCCTCACTTAATGACTTGAAATTGGAGCTGCAGATTGTACCTTTGCTTTTTTTTACTCTCAAGTTATTTTGTGATGCACTGAAATAAGTTGGCACATTTTAATCACCTATTTTTTCTTCCTTAATTTGATCTCAATGTAGTTATCTCTAAACAACTGCTGAATGTTGGCCAAATCAAAGAAAGCTGAAAACGGATTAAACTTCCTCTTCTGAAAAGGAACTAGCAAATGAAAATACTACGACATTAGATAAACATGAAACGTGAATATCCTGAATTAGTGTGCACTCCATGTGACTGGCCGGGAGACTCGCACATGATCTAAATTACAAAAATATTTCAATTCCTGTGAGAGGAGCTGATCTAAGCCATTCCAAATCAAAATTGATCAAAATGTTCTGTAAGAACATTCTGTGAACATGTCAAGACACTTACAGAAACTATTGAATTTTTTTTAAAATCTGATGCATTGTCTTCAAATCAATATTTTTATAAAAGATGTTTATTTATTTGATCAAAGACACAATCTAGAATAAAATGTGACGACTGATGAATATATCCACCCTGCTACAAAGTCACCACTCAGGATCAAGCATTTCTCTTCAAGACATTTCTTTTAAATTGGTTCAGAATCTGAAACACAGTTTGTAAGTAAATGAAACTGATGAGTCAATCTCAGGTTGAGTGTATTGAAATTCTGGAAATGTCAAAACATCAAATCTTCACATATTCACTTCTCTACGGTGGTTCATTTGTCAAGGTAAGGCTATGATCTACACAGATAAATTTACCCGATAATTTTTCGCTTTCAACATTATTTCAAGAGTCATAATTTTAAGAAGCTGAGAAGACCAAAACTTCTCACATTTTATGTAAAGCTGTGCTCTATACCATACAACATACTGCATGCTCTCAAGATCTTTTCTTACCCACAGCAGATCTATGGCAGCAGAAAGTGGTTTAGTCAATCTGTCAAAAACAAAAACAAACACAGGCAAAGTTGTGGAATAGTTTGTGTAAAACTAGTTAAACCTACAGCTTTGGCAAACCCAGTTCAGGAATAGTTTCTGAGGTACGTTTTTGGTTCACAAAAACTAAGTTCTGGTGATCTGCTAAATAGGTCCTGCATATTTTTTTAATAGTTGCTCAAACGTTTTTGAATCCATTTGACAGATATGCAGGACAGACCTAAGGTAAAGTCTTTGTCAGTGTTTTGGTTGTTGCTTTAAATAAACCTTAATTAGTAGGACTTCTTCAATTAGATTTTCTAAATACACAAAGTTTAATGTTTACTAAGAAAAAAAGCTAAATCCCCCCACAAAGCTACTCCCCACTCACTTGAAAGGTGTTACGTTTGATGTGTGGTTCTTGCTGTGGTGTTTTTTCTTTCTTCTCTCTCTCCTCGCTCTCTCTGTGGCTTCCCTACATGGTGTTAACAGTGGCACTGGATTGTATTAAGCACATTTCTGCTGAGCAGCTGCAAGACCTAGAATCTCTGACTGATACAAATTGGTGAGTTATTTACTTCCTTTTTTCAGAATTTTCCTACTTTCAGTACATAGTAAGCCATTGATGAGCATATGCAACTTTTAATTTCATAAGATTAACTTTCAAATTTGCTTAATTTTATGATTTTAATTTTAAGTTACAGCCCAATAAATCTCCCTCATGTTTTGCCATTATATTCTTGAAAGTTGACTTGTGATTCAGCAGGTGTGCAGTTATGTTTCCTTTGTGTTACAACATCACAACATTAAACAGTTGTGATGTTTAATGTTTTAAAAAGTGAAAATTTTGTTTGTAATAATTTTGACACTGACTAATAGGAAGCCTTAGTGTGAAATATGGGGCAATGACACCAAAAGTGATATGTAGGTTGATTTAATGAATTATAAAAAGGTTAAAAACCTATAAAGACAAATGACGATGTGCTGATAACTTTTTGGTTTTCATAGTCCTGAATATTTGTATGCAAATTGCAGCAGATTGTTTATTGTAATAACCATGTTTAAAAAAAGAAAAGATAAATATGAACAGTTTTGTTATTTTTCAAAAATGTAAACCATATTTTATTAAACTTAACTAAAGTGTTGCATTGCTTTTTGAGTGTCATAAAAAGAAAAAAATTCCTCTTCCTCACAGACAGAACCATTGTCATGCTTCAGTCAAAACCAACGTGAAAATAACTAAGCTGGAGCTCAACAGACTGATAGCACCCCCATGTGGTTGGATCCAAGCTTAACAACTCAACAAACAAACGAAAGTAAAAACTTTCCTTTTTCTTTACAGATCGAAAAGATAATCGAGGCTATGAATCCATCAGAAGAAGACCGCTGGTGGATCGACTATTCTGATAACTTTACAGAGTATGGCAATTACAATTATTCTGATGGTGGTTTGGAGGGAGGAGAGGTTTGCGACCTGAAGAATGGCACAGATTTTGAATCCTTGTTTATACCAACTCTCTACTCGGTGGCGTTTGTTGTTGGTGTCTTGGGAAATGGACTTCTGCTGGGAGTCCTCTTTCAAAGCAGGAAACGTTGGAGTGTGACAGACACGTTCATCCTTCATCTGGCCGTATCAGACGTCCTGCTGTTGTTGACTCTGCCCCTCTGGGCGGCACAGGCTGCAAGTGAAGCCGGATGGGAGTTTGGTTCTGCCCTTTGCAAGATTACTGGAACTGTTTTTACGGTAAGAACTTTACAGTTGAAGTGACAGCTTGCTTAAAATGTGAAATGTTCCCTGTATTTGATTTTTGATTTTTATTTGTTTTGATTTTCAGATCAACTTCTACTGTGGGATTTTTCTCCTAGCCTGCATCAGTGTTGATCGTTATCTATCCATCGTCCATGCGACCCAGATGTACAGCAAAAGGAAGTCCTGGGTTGTTCATGTGAGCTGCTTGTTGGTGTGGTTGTTTTCTGTGATCCTCTCCATCCCTGACTGGATCTTTTTAGAAGACGCCAAAAATGTTAGAGAAAACAGAAAGTCTTGTATCCGGGAGTATTCAAAATACACAAACGATGCAGAAAAGATAATGAAATTAAAAATAGCAGCACGTTGGCTGTACCATGCTGTAGGCTTTTTGTTTCCTTCATTTGTCCTGGTCTTCTGCTACTCCTGCATCCTGTTGCAGCTGCAGTGTGGCTCCCAAAGTCTCCAAAAACAGAGGGCTTTCAAAGTCATAATAGCTGTTGTGGCAGTTTTCTTTCTTTGCTGGACGCCGTATAACATGGTACTTTTGGCAGACACAATTCAACAAAAAAACAATACAGGAACATGTGAGACAAGAAACTCTATGGACATAGCTCTTACTGTGACTTCGACTTTGGGATACCTTCACTGCAGCCTCAATCCCATCCTCTACGCCTTTGTGGGTGTGAAGTTTCGCCGACAGCTACTGAACATCCTGAAGTCTATGGGCTGCAAACTGAAGACAAATATAAAATTAGAGTCTTTCACCAGGAGAAGCTCCATTTGGTCAGATTCTAAAGAAACCTCCAACTCCATTGCAATTTAAAAGGAAGAAAAAAATAAAAATAAAAATAAATATATATATATAAATATAGTCTATAAAAAATTAA
>CAEGAF010156545.1:0-11069 GCA_903067075.1 Micropoecilia bifurca
TGAGGCTCGGGCATCTGGTCAGGATGCCTCCTGGACGCCTCCCTGGTGAGGTGTTCCGGGCACGTCCCACCAGGAGGCCCCGAGGAAGACCCAGGACACGATGGAGGGACTATGTCTCTCGGCTGGCCTGGGAACGCCTTGGGGTTCCCCCGGAGGAGCTGGAAGAAGTGGCTGGGGAGGGAAGTCTGGGCCTCCCTTCTGAAGCTGCTGCCCCCGCGACCCGACCCTGGATAAGCGGCAGAAAATGGATGGATAGATGGTTGGATGGATAGATAAATCCAGTTAATGGTGATTAAAAACCCCAAAGCCATCCATTTTGTTTCAGTAAATGCTCCACTGTTTTTTCAATGAGAGTATCATTACAATACATTTGAAAATATGATTAAATGCAGTTACTGCGAGCAGCTTGGTGATGCACACCACACTTTTGTTATGTGACTGGGGTCATAAGGTTTGTGTTTGTGGAGCTACAGTCACAGCCTTACAGTTATCTAAAAAAGACGTTGGACTTTCATCTGGTAACAATGAAAGTGACGAAACCTCGTCACTTTCATTGTTACAAGAATAAAACCACAAAACACATTTTCTGGATTAATTACACACAGAGTTTGAATGCCTTTATTTTTATATTTGAGCCCATGTGTGTCATTTTGACTACATTAACCTGGTGGTGTATTAGGGCCACAGAAAAACAAGGACATTTCTGAACTCCTAAAGTCAAAACTTTGCTAGGGATAAACTCAGAAAATGAAATCCGAAATTTTCTAGAACAATGCGGACATTTCTGAGTTTGAAAAGTCAAATATTTGCTAGAAAAAACTCAGACATTTTGAGATGCATCTCAAAAATCATCTGGAAAAACTTTAAAAAGTAAAAAAAAAACATCTGACTTTTTGAAACAACTTTTCTTGTTTTTCTAGAATATTTCTGAGCTTAAACTCAAAAGGATTTTTGGCAGAAATTTTCTCCTATTTAATTTTTTCTGTCTATAGTGGCCCAACTTTGCCATTACATTAATGTCCAAATTGCACTCAGAAATTTTGAGATGAACCTCAGAAAAGTTGAATTTTCTTCTATAAATTTTCTGAACTAGTACAGTGGATTTTTTTCTAGAAAAAAAAACCCTCAGAAATTTGAGGGTTTCAAAAGCAAAACATTTTCAACTTTTGAAATTCAAAACCTTTCAAGGTTTTTTTTTTCTAGAAAATCTCTGATATTGATCTCAAAAAGCTTTTCCGGGAGACATGTTCTCTTCCTTGCTGTTTTTCCTCCCCCGTCTATGCTGGCCCTAACCGCTGCATTAATCTCTGACTCTCGCTTTGTGCTCCATTTTCCCCAGTATGGCAACAAAGCTGCTGGAGACGTCGACCACGTTCCCCCTGGTTGGGACCAGTGGAACGCCTTGGTGAGTGCTGCGTTAAATTGTCCGTTTGTCCTGCGGTCCGTCGCGGCTCTCGCCTCACCAGCGCTGTGTGATGCTGCAGGTGGGGAACTCCCAGTACTACAACTACACTCTGTCTGTGAACGGCAAAGTGGAGAAGCATGGGGACAGCTACGAGAAGGACTACCTGACCGACCTCATCGTGAGTCACAGTCACACCCACATACCTGTGACTGCTGCTCACACTCAGCCTTGTGATCAGCAGCATTTCATGAAATCAGTGGCTGTTTACGCAAGAATTTACGGCACAGCTGCACAAATCAGCTGCTGCAACGCAGAAATATAAAAAGCTCAGTGATGTGGAGTTAATCATCTGCCAGAGAAACAAGTTGCAGCAGTTGCTTACTGAGCTTACTCAACATGTTGGACGTCTTTATGTAGTGATGAGGTTTCCTCATCAGGTGATGGTTGATAATCCTTTGGCTTAACCAGAATAACCATCTGTCTGCTCATGTATAATTTGAGATCGGCAGTTTATACAAGAAAAAAAAGTTCCTGTAAGGGTAAAAAAAATTAAGGAATTGTGCTCTTAAAGAACAGAATGAATCTATTTTTGTGGGAGGCTTGCTTTTTGCCCTAATTCACTTCCTGGGTTTATGTATCAGGACTCGTATCTACGTGGCTCTAAAACCATCAGAATGAAACCTCATGTGTTCAAGTTTATCCAGTTGTCTCCATTTCATTCAGCCTGACCTTCACTGACCTTATGGAGCTCCTTGACTCTTTACTTTATCAGACATTCTGTTGATTTGCTGCTGTTTTTCAGATCCTTTTTTATGACCCAGTTTGGGTCAAACTGCAGCCTCACTTTTCACTCTTACTTGGTTGTGCATTTAAATAAAGAAAATATTTTAGTTATCCCAAAAGGAAATGAAATATTGTCGCATCCAGAGCCAGTTTTGTAATGTATTTTACACATTGAAATTACAGTACATTAATAGGTAGACCAACACGCCTGTGGGTATGAATTAATTAAGTTTTGTTGGTTTAAAAGCGTCTGGCTGATGGCTACATGTTAAAGGATGTGCTATAGCTTTACATTCTTAAATTTCTATAGACTTAATTACTTACATTATTAATATTAAAAAAATCAGCACTATTAAAACACCTTGAGTTTGCTTGTACAATGTGCATTTATAAAAAAATGGATAAAATCAATAAACTTTGTTTCTCCCAAACAGTCGGGGCCCTGGGCTGCTGCCCCTGGCTCAGCTCATATCCAAGTATCTTCAAAGAGTCATTGAGATGTTAGAGTCAGGGATATGATGGTTTCAACCTCCTCCTTTTCAACTCCTGAGGGGTTTGGGGTGATAGTTCAGCTGTTATTTGAGCTTTTGAGATGCTAATCTTATACTACCAGTTGTGAAAACAAAACCTTTTTGCCACGGTTACACATTATAACAACTCTCCAAAAATACAAAACGTAAAAGTGAACATTGTTCCAGCAACACAGCATCTAAAACCAGTGGGAATAATTGTCCAAACATGCAACGCTTCAACCAAGGACACTGAAAGTTTAAAACAAACAAAAAAAACAGTCGGAGATAAGGTGACAGACACTCCAACATGCTGTTACCATAAGAGATAGAAATAAAAAGTTTTCACATCCCTTTAACCTTTTGATGTTCTGTTATGCTACAACCACCAACTTCAATGTATTTTATAATAGTGAGCTGAATGAGTGCATAACTGAAGTTGATGGATATAACACTTGGTTTTCTGAATCTGAAAGGCCGTTGTTTTCAACCCTGATCCATAACTTTGTGGAATCGTCTTTTTCTGCTGCAGTTTCAGATGCGAGGCTTTTAGGAAATGTCTCACCTCAATATCAGCCTCATACACCTACAGGCTGACATTTGGCCTATTGATCTTTGCAAAATAACTCAATCTCATGCCTAGTTTACACATTATTTAATGCCATTTAAAAGTAGCTTAACTTTTATAACTGTCCTGACAAATTAACATCCTGGCACCATGTTTAATTTGCAACAGGAAGTTGTGGTTGTTCTGAAGCAATCTGATTGGCTCAGATAGATTTGGCTTTGTGCTACTCTGCCCCCTGTGGGTTTGGCATGCTTAAGATGCATTTCTGCGGATTCATGTGGATGAAAACTCTTCTGAAACCGATCCAGTGTTTACGATGTTATTTTTTTAAAACGATGTAGTGGAGATATTAACTTTTATAAAGACATGATTATGTGTCGCATTCTCAGATTGGAGAAATTATTTAAAAGTGAATTCTCTTACCTCAGATTCCTAATTTGATTCCAGCCTGGACTTTGACTGGGTCAGTGGATGGATCATGCTCAGCTTTCTGCATGTTCTCCCTGTTGATTTGCAGGTTCTCTCTGGGTATCCCTGGCTTCCTTCCTGGCGTCCAAAAATAAGGATGTAACTTTAATCACGCTCTCTAAACTTCCCTTGCTTATTTTGCGTGTGTCTCTCTTCTTCTCTCTTCAAGTCACTGTAACACGTAAACTGAGATCAGTAGAATTTGAATGATATTTCCCGCTGTGGAACAAGGAACATGATTTCCAGCAGAAACCGTTTCCGTTCTTTACTAAGCGAGCGGTGACCGTCCCCCCATGTCGACACGTGCTGATGATTAAAATGTTACAAATATGAAAACATTGGCTTGCATATCTACAGAGCTGATCCAAATCATCAGAGCGCTCGAAGATTAAACCAGAACCATAATCGCCTTGTCAGCTCATAAACCAAACAGATGCGTATCTTGTTATCACAGGAAGTCGCACTCCCTTATCTCCTGATAACGAGATAATGTTCTTGTTATCTCCAGGAAGCCACTTAAAACGGACTCTTAAAGGGCAAGGCAGATCTCTGCTTCCACACAGTCCCACTCTACAAGTGAAGATGCACCGATTTTTAACGCCCAAACAAAGAGGACGAGTTAAATTTAACCAAGAGAGAAATGCTAAAATAAATCACCAGGGTTTGTGACGGTGAGTCGGAGGTTTGGCTTCTGTGGGCTTCTGAGAAAAAGGAAATGCTGTGTGGCGCAAACTAAATCAGTACTATTACGAACACAAACGCAACATTTAAAATAAAAAGTATTCACCCCCTTGGATGTTTTTATCCTTTGTTGCTTTTACAAATCAGTCATAATCAATAATTTTTTTTTGCCAAATAAACATCCTTTAGTGCAGGTGTGTTCAAATGTTTTTTGCCGTGGGCCCAAGTTGGCAAGGTAATACCTTACCCATTTTACTGTTCATTCCTGTCCTTTTCCAGCATTAAAATAAACATGCAATGCTTAAATGAAACAAAGTATAAAACAAGCTAATTATTGTAAGTCAGGAAAAATGATCTCGGATGTTTATCTTGATAACGTACGCTCTCGGGCCGAAACCTTTCCATTTTTGTTGATCTAGAAAATATATTCAGCAACAAAACAGAAAACCCTCTACTATTGCTATATTTAGTCAGCTTTTAATGAATGTGTGTGTAAAATAGTTGTTCTTTTTTATGAGTAAAATGTTGCTGAATGTTTAAAAAGGTTGTCTTGGAGCTGAACTTTTCCATTTAAGAGGATAAAAATTAATCATTAAAAAAATCTAAATCATCATTCTAAATATTTGACCAAGTTTGTAATATTCTGGAGCCGAAAATGGCCCCGGGGTGGAATCGAGCGCAATTTTATAGGAAGACGATGGAGGGAAGAATGTTGTTGCTGAACAGTTCATGAAGATGTACTTTTTTGGCAACAAAGAAACCCCCTAAAAACATGTAGAACAGTATAGGACCAGTGTAGCTTACCACTGTGCCACTTCCTGAACCTCTTTAAACCTCTAAATGTTGCAAAGTCCAAATCCAACCACAGGTTCCTTCTTAATGTTTGCTGAGTTGAGCTGAAGGGAACCGAGCTTGAAAAACAGCAGACATGTCTGTCAGCATGGAACGGCTGAGACTGTTGAGTCTTTTATATCTTTGATCAAAACCCGTTTTTATTCTATTGATTCAGAGTTTGACTTTCTTTTATAATGACAGATATGGCATATATTTGTATCTTGTTATTTTGCTTTATTTCATTGAACTGCACAGCGCTTGGGTAAACATCTGTTGTTGCCATGTGCTATATTGATATAATAATCAGTTTTGTCCTCATTTCAGCTGAACCGTTCGCTCAGCTTCCTGGATGACAGAAGCCCCCAGCATCCCTTTTTCATCATGCTGGCACCACCGGCGCCTCACTCCCCGTGGACGGCGGCGCCGCAGTACCAGAAGGAGTTCAGTAACGTGCAAGCCCCTCGAGACGGCAGCTTTGACAAAGTGGGGAAGGTAAGAACATGGACGGTGTGTCACATCCAGCATGAGGCCTGCTTGTAGTCTGGATCTCTGAGGAACGCCTGCCGTTCCTTTTCTTTTCTGTTTGCAGGACAAACACTGGCTGCTGCGTCAGCCTGTCAACCCCATGCCTAACAGCTCCCTCACATTCTTGGATAATGCCTACAGGAGGAGGTAGGAACAGGTGGAGTGGGATGAAGTTGTGCTTAAAAAAAGAAATCTCCAAACACAAAATGAACAAAAATGCAGATGTACAACATTCACTGTAAAAAAACAACCTTGGAACTGGTAGAACCTGTTAGAACATGCAACATTTTGCAGCACTTCCTGCACCAGAATGCTTCTGTAACCATTTATAAACAAATGTGTCACCTCCAGTAAATTATAAGTCCATCTGTTTAATTTCCTTGCTATGAAATATTCAGCAGTCAGCCGTCAGTGGTGAGACAACAAAGTGGGATCGATTGTGGTTGATGGCGACGCGTAGAACCAGAGCAGAGTCTCCTTCAATTGATGGAACATGAGCACGGAAAACTTTATCAATATTCTGCTAATGTCCCAGTTTCACAATTGCAATGTTTTCATTAAACAAGGAACGCAATTAAAATCAAACATGAATAAGTTTGTTCACAAGATGAATCATTAAAAAACAAGCTACTTCCTGTCTTTTTCTTCTTCATGGTCTGCGCCAGCAGCAACATCATGTGGCTCCTGTGATGTGAAAAAAGTGTTTCCATCAGATAAACAAAAAATATTTCCTTGCTATGAATATTTCATAGCAAGGAAATTAAACAGATGGACTTATAATTTACTGGAGGTGACACAAAAAACAAACTCGCCTCATGCTAGTGCCAAAACATTTCCTCGATACACGAGTTTTTTTAAATTCAAATCGCCGTGTTTCCATTGAGCAAATTTGTTTTCAAAATGACAACTTGAACAAATATATGGCCAATGGAAACACAGCTAGCGCTGAGCTGGATGTGGGTTGGCTGGTCCAGGTCTGATCAGAATCACCTCACTCAGACTGTGCCAGCTGACTTCTTGCAGACCCCACACAACCTGGACACAAACTGTTCAGTGTTTTACCTTCAGCTGCAGCTGCAGCAGTGACACTTTCTGCCCCACTCTGTCACCCTGACCAACACTTCAGAGTAAAATTGTGTTGAACCTGCCCTTCTGCATTTTGTTCAAAACTCTCCTCATCCGACTCTTTGATCAGACATGATGCTTCGTTGTGTCGAGACTAAAGTAAAATGTCTCCCTCCTGCAGGTGGCAGACGCTGCTGTCTGTGGACGACATGGTGGAGAAGCTGGTGAAGAAACTGGACAGTATAAAAGAGCTGAACACCACCTACATCTTCTACACCTCTGATAACGGCTACCACACAGGTCTGCTCCGGCGAACCCCTGAGAGTGTCCTCAACTTTCATTTAGCATCTTTTAAAAAAGACGTTTGTCTCGTGAGATTTTAGTTTATTTTCAACAAAATCCTGTTAACACAGAAACTACAGTTTAAAGCTGCAGCCGACGTTTTTAAAATAAATACATAAATAAGCAGCTTCACCTTGTGTTTTGTGTGTTTACACTTGAGTTTAGTTTTTCTGTCCGGTCTGTCCAGGTCAATTCTCTCTGCCCATCGATAAGAGGCAGCTGTATGAGTTTGACATCAGGACACCGCTGCTGGTCCGTGGCCCTGGCATCAAACCAAACCAGATGATAAAGGTCACGACCATCCTCCACCAATGCTGATTTTCAGCTTTATTTCATATGAGTTATTGCAACATTCCTGTTTTTTTATTTTTTTATGTCTCTCTTTCAGGCTCCGGTGCTGAACATCGACCTTGCCTCCACCTTCCTTGACATTTCTGGCGTCAACCTGTCCACCGTCAACGTGGACGGACAGTCTTTCCTCGCTCAGATGGTCAGCTACCTCATTCCACTCACCGACATGTTTTCCTTTTATTATTTCGAGTCCACCTTAAATCCTGACTGAGGTTTCTGTCCAGGCCCCGTCGCTGCGGAACAGCACAGCGCGACCGTTCTTCCTCGTTGAATACACCGGAGAGGGAAATCCAACCAAGGACCCGACCTGCCCCAATCTTGGCCCCGGAGTGTCTGTAAGCAAATGCTGACATCTTCAAAAACACCCTAGAGAGATTTGCTCTTGGTTACATCACCAATCTAAAACCCAAGACCTGTGAGCACAGAGATCCTTATGGTCTCAGATCTAGTTCTCACTTGTTCAGATTTATAGGCAAACGTTCACTTAGCTTAGAAAGTCTGACTGGTTTGAGGAAGTGTGAATGTAATATTACATCATCTAGTTGATATTAACATGGACGCTCAGCTGTCAACTGTGATTTCCTGCCTTTGTAAACTTGTTTGATCTGGAAAACGGCCAACATGAAATGGGGAAGGAAAGCAAGCAAAAACCAAACGGGAGCAGAACCTGCTGTTGCCACGGCGCTGTGCATCTCCACTCTTAGTTTTTCCATTTTCCCTGCTTAAGACGCTTTCAGCCTCTCTAAAAGTTCCTCCTAAATGCGCCGAGAATTTTGTCTAAAGAACTTTGTGAACACATTTCATCTTACAGAGAGGAAATTCAGTGCAGCCCATCTGGTGGGAGAGAAAAAACCAACTTGTGGCCACGACCATAACTTAATAACTCAAACCCACGACTTGTTCAATTAAGTTGTTTCCATGAGATACTGAGCCATGTCCACAAATTAAACAAGTTGTTTCCATGAGTTAAGTCTGGAGCACAATCTTTCTTTTTTCTTTTTTTTATATCGTCGCCAGGTGAGCTCCATAAAATTCCAATAAGAACTTTAGAATTAAAAAAATCCTTTGATTTTTCACTAGGACCTCTAGAACTGTTTCCAGTCTTAGGGTTCTGTGTGTATTTATATTTCTGTGTTTTAAATTGTCATTCCTGGATCCTGGAATTTACAAGGAATAAATTCCAAGTAAAATGATGAGTAAAATTTTCGTAAATGATCATGTCATGCAGTAAGAATGTAATCTAAAAACTCACTGAATGTTGTGAGCTTTTCCTAAACATGTTTAAAACCTTGTAGGAATTCCAGGACCACTGGTTAGAGTTACCACAGGACGTGTATCGTGTATTTTAATGGGATTTTCTATATGAGTCCAACGCAATCTAACGCGTAATTAGGAAGTGGAAGAGAAGTGCTCTGTTGTTTTCAACACTTTACTTCAGAAATCTACTGTCACTTTGATTTCCAAATGTCTGCATACCAAGTGAACTTTAACTCGTTTTCCAGCAATGTTTCCCAGACTGCGTGTGTGAGGACGCCTTCAACAACACGTACGCCTGTGTGCGGACGCTCGACGGCAAGCAGGACCTGCAGTACTGCGAGTTCGGGGACAGCGAGGTAACGGCGACTCGGGACCTGAACCTTGGACTGGTGTATGTGAGCAGAGACGGTGTTTAAACCTGTTTGGTATCTGCAGTCTTTTGTAGAAATGTACAACATGACGTCAGACCCGCACCAGCTGGAGAACATCGTGAAGAAGGTGGATCCGTCAATCCTCCAGGACATGAACCAGAGGCTCATAAAGCTGCAGTCCTGCATGGGGAACAGCTGCCGTAATATAAAGTAGAGAGGACGACGACGAGCATCCAGCCACGGTCAGAGGGAAACACAGAGCACTCTGATGTGTCCAGACAGGTAGACAGACATTTTGATTGGCTTACAGAGGAAATAAAAGAGAAGTCCCGGCTGCAGTCCATTCATAATTGTGTCAGTTTCAGGCTCCTGCTGTTGTTCACATTTCATACTTCTGGATGCCACAGTTCAGAGGAGAAAACTCGTTTTCTTTTAGGTTTGTACTCGGAGCTGATGGGAATGGCTCACTCTAATAGTTCTTAAAAATCTTTGAGTTTTTGAGTAGTGAAACTCCTGTCGTCTGTATTCCATCTCGGAAAGCTGGGGGTCATCCAATATGGCCGCCATGCAAATGAAACACAGAGAAGTTGCAGTATTGATTGGTTTATTTATCAGATGGTGTCGAGATGAACCAGTGACAAATATTGTCCTGTGACCTTAACTCTAAAGTGTCTGAATGCATAAAATGCTAATAAATACATTGCTATTTCTGGCTGATAGTAGTTAGCTAGCTCACTTAGCAAAACAACTGGCTAGTTCTGCTGGATTTTCTGACCTTTAAGGCAAACAAACCATTAACCTAGCAACAGCTAGCCTAGCTTAGAGCAGCTAATGGAACGGAAGTTCTGCTACTCAAAAGGAACAACCTACATGATAAAGGAATGAATAAACAGTTGTTAAGTTTTACATTCAGCCTCATTAAAAAAGCTTTAACTAGCACTTGACAAATCAAAATGTCTGCCGCCTTCCTGAGCGGTGCCTGGTCATCTCGTCCTTTTAAAAGCATTCTTTTTGTCTTGTAAAGCACACTTCTCTTTTTGAAATCCAAGCTGTGACATTTTGCATCATATAACATTCACTATGAATGTTCAACCTTCTAAATGTTTGATTATATCTAAGACATAAGCATAACAGTGATTTGTTTCTGATGGTGACGTCCAGCCAAAGCCTCATCCGTTCTGTCGTCACTCTGGCCATCTTTCTGTTGAACTAAATGAGACTTCTGTTGTTTTTTTATTTTGTCCTTTTGGGTCTCCCACTTCATACAGCATTAGACAGTTGGTATGATGCATGTTTGTCACCCAAGTGTAGCATCACTCTCCATATTTAACTCAAAGCCACAGTAAACTGAAGAACTCATCTGTGTTTTCATACAGATGTTTTTATATCATTCATTCTCTGTAGCACTTTGAGGAAAACAAATGAAAACATTTGCCTGGAGTCGGACATTCAGTCCCGTCTTGTGCCTTGAGATGTGAAAAATTGACATTTTATACTAAAGATTTATATGAATTTTTTTTTCTTTGGATTATGCATGTTGTGTTTTGGAGGTTAAGAATGTTCCCTGTGTTCTTGAATGTCTTCTCTGATTTCTGAATAACTGGAAAGGGATTTATTTTCTTTTTTTACTTTTAATCTTTTGTGCCTTTGATTTTGCACAGAATATGTGTAAATTGCCTTAAATGTGAATGGAATTGCACTGTGATAATTATTGATCATTAAAATAAAGATCATTTTACTATGACCATGGGAGTATTTTCTTTACTGTCACTGTCAATTCAGGTCATGTTGGCAGGGGTGGAGCTAGACTTTTAAAGTTGGGGGGCAAAAATTAAAATGATGTGTGTGTGTGTGTGTGTGTGTGTGTGTGTGTGTGTGTGTGTGTGTGTGTGTGTGTGTGTGTGTGTGTG
>CAEGAF010156549.1:0-10916 GCA_903067075.1 Micropoecilia bifurca
AGGAATCACTCTAAGCCTGATGACCTGGTGAAGCAAGCAGTGAGGGAACAAGGTGACAGTTGGATGTTACGATACTTGAGGATGAATATCGATTTTTTTCTAGGAAAGAAAATATCAATATATATCGCGATATCGATATTATTATACAGCCCTGAGCTCCTTTACAGTTGCTTCTGATTAATTATTACTGGAAAACCTGACCAATATGTTGTTGATTTTGATGATATTTGATAAAATGTGACGTTAAATTAGTCAAACACTTTGAACTTTCTTTAACTCCACTCAGCCAATCAGAGCCAAGGAAAATCAATGCCACTCTACAATTCGCCAACAGATAATTTTGAGTTACGATCCACAGAAAAATCTGGAAAATAAGTGGTATTCACTGTATTTATTTGTTTTAGACAACTTAAATATTACTTACATCTAACCATAAATGATGTAAAAAGTACAATTTAAATAAAAAACAAAAAGATTTTAAAATAAGTAGTATTTTAATAAAAATATATCTAAAATGGAAAATCTAAAAAAAATGTAACTATATAAAAATAATAATAAAATAAGGGACAGAGCATATTAGATACACAATTTGGTGCAAAATGTATTCAAAACTGGCATTTTTTCCTCTGGCAGGTTGACAGTAAAATATAAAAACAATTTACACACACATAACATCATGTTTAGCACAAATGAGCATTTATAAAAAGCAAGTCACAGCCATTAAAAACATGTAAAACATTTAATTTAAATATGTTAATTTAAAACATTAATGCAGTTTGATTATGTAAAAGCCACAGTTTAAATTATAAATAATCCCAGTGAATGTAATTTATATTAGAACTAAAGCTTTAATTAAAGTAAAACAAAGCTGCCTGTAGCTTGTGCAGAAACAGAGTGATTCCTGTTAACAGCTTTAATTATTGGCTTTAACTGTGAAAACTACAATATAAAGATGGAAACTCAAAGGTACAGAAAATACTGATTCTCTATTCATGGAAAAACATGTAGGAAGATAATTCAAAACAACAAAAAATGGGAAAATTATCCCAGCATTCGAGAGTCTGCAGCTCATAATAATCAGTTAACCTGAGGTCGCAGCTTCTAAAGGTGTTTTTCTGTGTGTGAGCAGAATATTACAGGTCCAACATAATGTTCTGCTGTCGGTTCCATAATATTATCTGTTACTTATATTAACATCAATGAGTTTCAGATTTAATAAAACGATGATTTAACATCTTAATGTGGCATAAATCACATTCTCTATGATGTGACATTTATTTTTATAGATTTCAGCTGAAAAACACACAACAATGTTTCATTCAAATAATGCAATAATTCATTTTGATTAAATATTTTCCTTTAGATATGTTTCATTTTCATCAATTTGCTTTTGAAACTTGTTTTGTAGCCTTTCCCTGACTGAAACATTTAAACAAGACAGCTGAATTTGATTTAAATCAGATTTACTTCATAATACTTTATAATCGTATAATTGGATGTGGATTCATTGTTTTCTATTACATTTTTAGGGATTTCATTTGTTTTAACTCTTGAACTCCATAAATTTTTGTATATTTTTCTAGTCCTGAAACGATTAATTGAATTAATCATAATTAATCAAATATTTGAGTAGACAAACTCAAAAAGGTCTGTTTAGAGGGAAAAGCAGCATATTCAGAGCAGTAATTAACCCAAAACTGTACAATTTTTCTTTAAGTTTTGCATTTAAGATGCAAAAACGTCCTTTCCCTGTAAATACCTTCTAATTAAATCTCATAAAATTACATTTGTAGCTTCACCTGGTTCCAGTTCTGTAAAAAAACGTATTTGCTATTCCGTTATTAATTTTAAAAAAAACTATTAACAGATTAGTAGACTGTGATTTTTTTAGCTGCAGATGATCAAGTGTTCACTAAATTGCAATTTTAGGCAATAACATTTTTATTTTCTTATTCAAAAATGTTATTGAATTATTTGCATCTTTTAATGTTTTACTGAAAAATCAACAGAATGAGACACTTTGTTTTATCTGATTTATCTACCAATAGTCAGGATAATCAATAACTCCTCACATCTCCTGCACTTGCCTCTTATTTATATTCCAAACTCAACTGTTTCTAATTAAACGGTTCTTTCAAGCACGTATTTTCAGTAACACTTAAGACTTAAAACTGCAAATAAGCTTTGACTGTATTTTTACACCAAAAAATATCAAAAAGTGAGGAGTTTTTCTTTGTTGATAATTGAGTTGGAGCTTCTCCTTAATCACACAGAACAGCAGCGCTTTGCAACAACCCCGTTTTAATTTCGCTCCGTCTTGTTTCTGCACTCATTGGCTTCATTAGTTGGTGTCAAAAACTAGTTGGCTTGCTTAAATTGCTTATCGACGAGGCTTTTAACTAGATGTAACAAATATCCACGGTGCGGCTGTCCTCCAAAAATCCTTAACAACTGTCTCTGCTAATGGTGCTCACATCTCAGTGCATTTTTCATAGTGACTGCATGTAACAGCGATGCCTTTTCAAGTTTATTTTTGTTCAGTATTCCAAAATACGCCTTAGAGGTGACAATATTCCATTAAAATACAATGAGTTCTTGGTTGAAAAGTTGAAATTTGCATTTATTTCTAAAGAAAATAAAGACATCATCTCTTTCATTGAAGCATAAACTAAAAGCATTTTTTGGAAAATTTAGTGGAAAGTAAAACTCTCTTGAGATGATTATGAAGCAAATAGACCCAAAAATTGATAGATTGAATAAAGTAAAGCTGAAATGTAGATCATATAAAGTTCAGATTTTCTATTAATGGAAAAGCGTAAGGGAAGGTAATTCAAAGCAATCAGAATAATACAAGAAATTAGAAAATTATCCAAGCACTGGAGAGTCTGCAACACATCTGCACACAGACAGAATAGGTGATAATCAGTGAACCTGATATCGCAGCTACAATAATTATTGTTCTGTGTGTGAACAGAATATCACAGGTCCAACATAATGTTCTGCTGTCTGGGACGGCATATTTACAGGAATCCCTTATTTATAAGTCCAGACGAGATTAATGAGTTTTAGATTGAATTAAAAGAGGTTTTAACATCATCAGTTGAAAAATTATCACAGTTAAGCGGTGGTTTTTCTTAAATTTAAAACATGTTTCACCACAGATTTGATTCCAAGTTAAATTGGTGGCAGATAATTCTGTTTAATTTCTGTTTGATATCTTGATTTTTCTGAAGTAGAGCTTCTCAAAGAAGCTGGAAGATTAATTTGTGAGGAGTTAAGGCCACCAAGTGGCTGGTGACTCAGCAAAGAAAACAAGAACAACAATAACTAGGATGGAAACCAGATTTACTACATTATGGTGTTTTCACACCCGATAATCCGGTAGATTTGGTTCGATTAGGGAGTTGCAACATTTGTTACATTTTCAGTTGCTGTGATTCTCTTTCACTTTGCACTCAGTCCAAACTAATTGAAAAGCCTGTTCCCCTCCTGGCCTGTGGGGGCGCTGCACCAAGAACCACTGAAGGAAACGACAGGAACACCTCTGAAGAGACACAAAATGTAAACAGAAATGGAGAAGCGTTAGACGTTCATAGTTGTAGGATTTTTCTTCTGTCTCTGGCTAAAGACCACAGTCCATTTCTCCTGCTAGCGCTAGGCTAGCACGTTTGTTTTGGTTGTATTTACCCAGAATGCCCTGCACTATAGTCTACTGTTTCCTGCTTTTGAAGTGATATCTGGTCCACTTGCTGTTCACATATGCATTCAAACCAGAATAGTTCACTTCAACCAAACCGAGGTTTGTAGGCGGACCAGAGTTCACTGGTTTGGTCACTTCGATTCACCCGATTTCTGCAGCCAAGTTGTTTTAGTTTGTGCTGTTACAGTTTTAAAGACGTTTCCAGAGGCCATGAAAATTCAACCCCAACCTTCTGCAAATCAATCAAAATTGGAATCAATCAGCTGTGCTACGTTGAAGCCGCTAAAATGTACATTTTTGGAGCTCAGGTGACTTTGAACATTTGTTTTAGTTTGACTCTGTTCCCTTACGTTTCCCCACCTCCCCAAACAAACTGGACTTTCTAGGCAAACGAAGTAGAACTCAAGTAAAGTGGATCAAACAGGGTAGATGTTTGGTCCTCTTAGAATATGGGGGTAGATTGACTCCGCAGCTGTTCTGACATGACCAGTCTGTTCTATGATCAAGAAAAGACGACCAGGTGAGAGAAGAACCACCGTTAAAGGTTTCAGTTCAGTCATCTGGCCAGGGTTTGGGGTTGGACTCCTGCTGCTCTGCATTCAGATAAACCACTTAAGGTTGTTTGGTTAAATGCTTTTAGATCAGCTCCTATAGGGGAAACGCTCTCAAGCAGACACTTGACTCGCTGGAGGGATTATATCTCAAGGCTGTTTTGGGAATAAGGTAAAGTCCCAGCGGAGCGGCTGGTTGGGGAGACATCTGAGGATTTCAACCCTTCTGTCCCGATGTTGTCGTTCATATAATGTGTTCAGAGTTACATTCTCTCCATTATCCATCTGCTAATGTTTAAAGAACTGACTCAGTGTATCTCACACCCACATGTAGATGTGCAAAACATAGATTTTCCTGATTCCTCATGACCGCAGCTGCCTGTTTGTGTCAATATATGCATCAGGAAGAATCAGGGGAATGTCTGTCTTATACAAATTGTATGCAGCCTTTGGCATTTTGAAAGCATAAACAATATTTTTCTTTAGCAAATAAAAAAATAATTTGCTCTGAGGCTCAATTCTATATAATTTAAAAGGTCGTCTCAGATGCCTTAAACGTCTGTACTTCACCCACAAATATGTTTTTGTAGAAATAAATAAGCACATTACCACATTTTATTAGTTTTCTCTGCTGTAGATCCACATCTGCTTTACAGATAATCTTTTTTGTCTGTTTGACTCAGCTATAATTAATCACTAGGTTTTTGTGCTGTTCAGTGAGCATTTTTCAAGTAGTTTTAGTAACCGATGAGCTTTGTTAAACTGAAGGATATCGATGCACTCCAATAGAGGAATTACAGTTATTTGTGTCTCCCCTAAGTGGAATATCTTGTTTTAATCAGCTGCTTTTATCATCAGACTTATTAGAGCTTTCTTTGATTGAAACGCTAATCCTGTTAGTGCATGATCAAGCAAAGTCACACGCTCAATTATTGATCTTGGAGAATAAGTTTTTATAAAGGGACTGAAAGAAATGGCTGCATGCAAGTCCAAATCTGTGGAAAAGGGAATTACTAAATCCATCGTAGCGAGTATTTACTGTAATGAGAGAAACAAACGTTCAATTATCATCGATACAAACAATGGAGCTAAATACACGTCGCCTGTATGAGGCTTAAGAGGAAAAGCAGAAGAGTTTTTGGTGCCTTGCTGTTCTGTAGCACAATGCAAATTGGAGAAAACATCAATAACGTTAGAGAAAATGACAAAACTACTGACAGAAATGACACAAACACACTAGCTGTGTTCCCATTGGCCATTTAACTGCCAAAGTTTAATTTGCTGAATGAAAATATCACAATTTCAAAAGGTTTTTGATTTAAGAGCAGGTGTTTTTTTTGGCAGTATCAAAACAAATGTATTTCACAAAACTGCAACGGAAACATACGGGTCATGTGATCAATTACCGGATGTTACTACTGGTAGAAACTACAAAGAGAGGACAACAGGAAGTGTTAAGAGGAAAACAAATGTATTTCACAAAACTTCAATGAAAACACGCGGGTCATGTGATCAATTACCGGATGTTACTACTGGTAGAAACTACAAAGAGAGGGCAACAGGAAGTGTTAAGAGGATGGGAGAAAGCGTGCTTCTGTTAAGGTTTCGGCGTCAAGTTGAGAAACTCTATTGTTGAGGGTGCTATTGTTTCCGTTCAACAATAGCATCTCGCTATGAAGTGCAGTTCGCATCGTCTTCTATGGAAATCCAACATTTCAGTTATTTCAGTAAATTTGGGGAAGTGTGAAAGTTTGTAATCGAACTCTGATGTAAATAAACCAACTGGTACAAACCTCAGCCTCAGTTCAGTTGAGCTGAACTCTGGTGCAGTTTGAATGCATATGTGAAAGCCAAGTGGACAGGAAATCAGGAAGTGGACTACAGAGCAGGGCATTCTGGGTTAGCAGGAGAAATGGCTCGTGGTCAAAGACACAAGAGAAATCCTTCAAAAATCTGATGCTACGCCACTTTTGTCTTCATTTCCTGAAGAAGGAAGTTGCGCTAAGTGTCTTCAGTGGATTTTGGTGCAGCGCCACCGCAGGCGGGGAGGGGAACTGCTGTTTCAAAGGGTTTGGTTGGTTTGACTCAGTGCAGCGAGAACGAGAACAGCAGCAGCTGAGAATGTAACAAATGTTGCAGTTATGGTGAAAGCATTCAGTTTAATGTGTGACTATTTCTGAGCATATATGTGGGTTAATATTAACCCAAATATTCACAGGAAAAACAAACCGTCTGTCGCTTTAGTAAAGACTGTAGCTGGTATTTCATACCGTTTCTTCTTTTCTATGGAGTCGTAACATCAGATGGTATAAAGTCTGATCATTTCTCCTTTATCTTTTAGTTTGACTGATTATATTGCTTTTTATTGAGGTATTTTATTGTGGGTTTGCACCAAAGCAACATTTTATATTTGATTTAACCTGGAGGTTGTGTGTACAGCTTGAAAATACTATTTGAAGGAACAATTTGTGATCTATCAGCAGAGAGTGGCAGAGGCAGATTAATTTAAGGAATTGCATCAATTCTTTTCTCTCTTTATTTTCAAGCCTCTGGGTCAAAAAGGAGAAGATTCAGCCTGGCACTACAGTATATCACTTCTGAGCATACATTTCACAGCACAGACTAAATTAAATTGTCACTCCAGCATGAGACATCAAAATTATTGTTTTTCATTCGTGGAGAAAAGTGTTTTCCTGGCCTGTGTGGTGATAGGTGGCTGTCTGTGTAATCAGCTCAGACATTGTTTCTGAATGAATAAAGAGAGGAAGAGCGAAGCCTCTGGCAGCAGATTCTGAATGGTGAAAATAATTGATTTATGTAAAGGAGAAGGTAACGTAGGAGTAGAGGGACGACAGCAGGGGCAGCTACTGCTGAGAGCATCCAGGAGCAGTAAACGTATTTACAGACTTTAAAACAAAAAAAGAAAACCTGAAAAAATCTTTTTCAAAAAAGTGAGGGAACAGAAACTAATACCATTTACATTTTATTTTTTATAATAAATACATTTCCTGAAGAAGGAAGTTGCGCTCAGTGTCTTGTTCAGGGTGTTTTGGTGCAGCGCCTCCACAGGTGGGGAGGGGAACTACTGCTTCAAAGGGTTTTATTTCTTTTAAAATAAATAAACTCATAAAACATTTCATTCTTAAACATACGAGATGAGTTACTTGAAAAATAAAGTACAAATTAATGTACAAATTGTCACTTAGGTTTTCTTGTGAAAAAAATTAAAAATATTAATTGTCAGAAAAATTTGATTCTCTGAAATGGTTTAGTATTTTGTTAAAGCAAAAACTTTTGTCATTACATCGAGATTTAAAAACTCAAATGTTTTACTTGTCCCATTTTAGCAAGATATAAAATTAGTTTTCTCTGACATTTTAAGACATTTTAAATCAAAGATGTGACACAGCTAACATAAAAAAATAGGAAGAAAAATATATGTATAAAAAGTCATTAGATCTACAAATGAGATTTGTCATCACTTCTATGCAGATGACATTCAGCTGTATTTATATGTATTCCAATTTTATAATTTATATTGGCTACTTTTTAAGATTTATACACTATTGAACAGATAATGATTCATTTTATCTTTTTATTGGCTTTTATGCTGCTTAATTTCAATGGTTATTCTTTTTGTTATGCGTTTTGCTCAATGCTGCAGGGCTTAATAATCTAATCTTTATCTAAATTTGCTCTCTTTGTAAAATCTAAAATTCAGTTTGATTCAAGGACATTTATTACAATTATGGCATTTTTAAACATAAAAATAAACGTTTTTTGGCTCAATGAGGCAGTTAATGTTATTTTAATGAGGCATAAACCAACAAGGAAAATCCGAGTCACTTTAAAGCAACAAAATATATAAAATACTATAAAATTCTGAAAAATAAGACAACTAAAAATAACTGAATTTAAAAAAAAATTAATGCTTTGAAACCTGGGTGAGTTTTCTGAATTTTAAAAAATAATTATAAAATGAACATAAATGTGGGAAAGTATGTGTTTTTAAAGTACAAAATAATATGTCACTCAGTTTTTCTTGTCAAAAAATATCTAAAACAATTATTAGAAAAATGTGACTCTCTGAAAGTATTTTTTATATTTTGTTAAAGAAAAACCTTTTGTCTTTACAGCAAGATTTAAAACTCAAAGGTTTTTATTTGTCCCATTTCAGCAAGATATATGAGCCTGTCTGGAGAAATGACATAAAAAAAGCATTTGTAATTTTCCGAAGGTGTTCCTCAGGGATCAGGTTTCGGTCACTCGTCTTTTATTATGATGAACAACTTACTGATTACTTTATGAACACCAGCAATCTTTCAGTACTTATTTGACTTTGTACAGTTTTAAATTAGAAAAATGTAAATGTATGTTGTTACCAAAGTCTAATTAAATCGTCCATCTGTTAAGTCTCTTCAGTTCAGCGTCTGAATACAAACACCTTGAAATCACTGATGTTTCTCTGCTGCTGGTCTCAAATCACACAGTTGGCTAAAAAAACTGAAGTTAACATTGTTTCTTTTTGTCTGCTGGTTTTATTTATTTAAAACAAAGAGAATACATGAATTTTTTATTGCTATATCTCTGCATTTGATTAAACAGATGTAATATGTAAAATTTAAAACCATCATCATGTATCAAATTTTTGGTGTTTAGTAAATTTCTAATGCTGATTTTTGACTTATCCATCCAGACTTATAATCTAATTGTCCCCTAAGAATTAGAGGAGCTAATTATGATTTATTATTACTGAATTTGCAGAAGCAAATTTGTTATTATTTCTCTCTCTGAGTCATGCAGTTTGTAAAATCTTCCGTCCTTGAGGGATTCCCTGAATCCACACATTCTGCTGGTAACGATTTTATTTTTTTTAGAAGACCGGCTTCGTATTTTTCTGTTTTTAACTGACAAAAGAAAATACACAACATGCTCATCATAATTCATTATTCAGCCTCTGAAACATTTCCTTAATTTCATGCAATGCTTGACCTTTTTTCTACGCCGTCCTGCTGGGGAAAGGCGGTACTGCAAGCTTTCATGTTTTGTTTTTAAATGCACACCATGAAGTAAACTAATTAAAGCAAATGAGATCAACCTGAGCTCACCCAATTCATTCAATCATTCAGATTAATTGAAGATGAAACAGATTTATCTGGAATTACATTAGAAAGTACTGCCCTCAGGTGGAAGGATCAATTACTACAAAAGACTACATAGTCTCAGAGTCTCTTTGTTCTGTGCATAATTAGATGGATGCAGAGTGGGGAGAGCTGCAGAGAAACACAAGCACATCAGACGCTGGACGTGCAGCTCACTGATACACAAAACATCAGCAGCATGCAAAGAAACCCCAGCCTGTGCACATGCATGAATTTAAATGGCTTAACTCCAACAACTTTTGGTAGCAGGAACTTCAAAACTGCTAAAACATATAATTTCACCAAGTATTTTTGTCCAGTTTCTAGTGCAGATGTGTGAGTAGGTTTGAAATGAGGTGCTTTAAAGTGACAGCTCTTATTTTGGTGCAAAGCAACGAGTGGAAACATGAATACCAGAGTTTGACGTTTCTGCAAAGAACGACAGTTTAGCTTCTACAATGGGTCACGAAAATGTGAAACTTTCTGTTATCATAAACACGAACTAACATGGTTTTATTTGTGAAATGGATGGAAAAGGACATGTTTTGTTTACGAATTCAGTTCTGAAAGGTGCCCTGCAAAAACACACAATCTGTGCAAATCTTAGAACGCTTGAAATAAGACAAAACTGAGATCAATAAGCTTATTTCCAGCCAATAATTACTTAATATTGAAAAAAAATTTATTTTATTGTCAGAATATTTCACTTATTTCAAGACATTTTCCTAATTAAATAATCTGCCAGTTGAACTGGCACTTTTTCAACAAAATTAAGGACTTACTGACTTAAAACAAGCTTATTTATCTAGCTGAAAATGTTCTTGTAAGTTAGTTTCGTCTTATTTCTGTTGTGATCCGTGGTTTTGTGTGTTTATTTTTGCGTTTTCTGTGTAGTCCTGTTCCCTGTGAGCCCCGTCTCTGCGTCTTCCCCGTTGATTGTCTCCCAGCTGTGTCTCGTTCTCTTGATTACCTCGTGTGTATTTAGTCTCCCCTGTTGTCTCTGTTCCTCGTCGTCAAAGTGTCATTGTCTAACGTATGTCTAAGTTTCACGCCAGTAGAATGTATAGTCCTGGTAGTGTCAGCTCTTCGTATCAGTCCTTGTTTTAGCCAGTAGCTACCGGTATTTAGCTCTGTGCTAGTCTGCTGCCATGCCGCCTGGTTTGGACTGTCAGAGCTTACTTTTTCATTATTAAAACTATCATTATCACCACCATAACCTGGATCCCTGCGTTTTCTCCTGACCACAACCAGCACCTCATGACAATTTCAAGTGCACTGTGTTTTTGCAGTGCAACACAATCATAGGGAACAATACTAATCTCATCCCAGAACCCTCAACAACACTGGTTCTCAACCTGGGTTCAGTCGAACCCCAGGGGTTCGCTGAGTCGGTTTCAGGGGTTCGGCGGAGCCTCTGCTGCCGCGGAGGTAAAGACTCACTTGTGTAAAGTCGTGATGACGCCCAGCTTTGCCATCACTTGCTGCAGAGGATCAGGTTACATTGCTTAGCCAATCAGAGGATCA
>CAEGAF010156551.1:0-20340 GCA_903067075.1 Micropoecilia bifurca
GTTAATATTTACCGTGAAAATAGCTCATAAAGCCTCCGAGTAGTTGTTAAGGGTTTTGCGCTTACGTCACTATGACGTCACCGCAACTAGTCGACATCGACTCGACTATTGTCATGATGTAGTCGACGTTAAAAAATATGTAGTCGTTCAACCCCTAGTATGCGCATACAAAAACTGAAAAAAAAAAGCCAGGAAGTAAGTTTACACTTATGTACACTATTATATGCAATCACAAAAAAGTTTTTTCTTGCAACATGAATGCACAAAAAAGATCAAACGGTAACGCAAGGCAGAAATGCACAAGGGAGGATAAGCTTGTCTGTCTGCTCCGTTTATCTCTTCTCATGAAGTACATTCATTTTTGTTATCGTGTTTTGATTTTCTCGCTTATCTGAGTCAGCATGTGTTGCCAGTGTATGCAAGAGAGAGCGCTGATGTGAGTAAAAGGAAACTATCAGTGCCCGTGGTGCCCACTGAGTACTCTGTTGATGTTGCTGCATTTCACAGCATCATATCCTGAATAGGAAGTGTCGTTTCTATATTTTCCTCATGTTGTTGAAAGGAAAACCTCAATAAAGATGGCTATTTTTTTCACTTGTTCCATTTCCTTTCACATGCTCTTCTGGGGTATTTCTGTATCTCCCCCTGGCAGGGCAGAATGCGTAGGTTTCCATTTCAAACAGGGTCCCCATGTCCATCACATCAACAGGGGTCTGGTCTAAAATACATACCTTCTGTCAAAGCCAGAGGATCGATGGTGGGTAGAATGAAAAGATGGCAGGAGGGAGGGAGGGGATGATATGTGTAAGCGGTGCTTAGGCCACCAGGTGCCCATTTCCTTGGGTTTCAGTCATGGGCTGGCCTTCTTTTCCAATGTATGTCACCTCTTGTTAAAGGTGAAGAGCTGGTTTGAACAAAGTCAAACCAAGTTGGTTTGGCTTTTCTGGGATGTCCCAAAAGGAAATCCCAACAAAGTCTGTCTGTCTACCACTCCTTCGGCATGCTTGCATGCTGTAGCTTATCTCCATACTGGTTTTAGTATCATAGGATCAACGGACGTTAATTGCAACCGATGAAAAGATTTAAATATGGGCAGCAACCGTGGAGATGGAATGAGGATTGTGAAAGTGCCAGTGTTGGGAGTGTGGATGTGGGATTTATCAAGGGAAAATGTAATGAAAACAAAATGATGTGTTCTTATGAAATTATGTGAAAAGACCTTGAGGTCAGTGCAGAATGCCAGCGTGTTACAGGGGGAGGATGGCATACTTGTGATAAACACGGCGCTGTAGTCAAGGGCCAGGTCATCTATTGCCGCTGACTGGACTACACAAAAACAAAAAAGAGACTGAAAGATTGCAGGAATTTCTCCTATGTCTCCTTAAAGAAACATGTTTGTTCATCACTTCTTTGTTTGCCTTCACTCCACTTCTTTTTCTAAACTGTCCTTGCTCTCTGATTAAGTTAAGATTTGTATATATTTACTCTGGGAACAGTAGTTACTAGGGAGTATGAGGCTACTTCTAAGCTTTGAACACAAAAAATAACATTTGTTTCCATCTTGGTCATTTGTTTATTAATGTTTGTAGCCTGTACACTTAGGTCCATTTGTATAAATATGCTAATGAATACTCAGTATCTAATTTTCAAAGTTTTCCTCAGATTGACAAAGATTATGCTTAAGCTCATTCTTTATTCTTGCTTCTCTCATTTGTCGCTATGTGTAAACACTGGGCAAAGAAGCACACTTCATCATGTTATTATATCCAGTCTAACACTGGCCATCTCCGTAAATCATATTTTATTACAGTGTCAACTGAAAGAACGAACTTACAATATACTGGCATAATTACTGTCTGTTTTTCAATTTAAGGAATCCTAATATCAAAAAAGCCCACTATATACCGATGTGTTTTAATTTGTCTGTGATTAATATATAAGGTAAAAAAAAAGCATTTATAAACAGCCCACCTCAACTTAATAGCATTCAATTAATCATTGGCTGGACCCAGTTGGAGCCAAAATAATGACAATTTAATAATGCGGTGTTTATAGCAGTGCAGATTACCAAGTATTTATAAATGTCACAGGCTGGTCTGTAATGCACATTGACAGGAAAACATGTGCAGGGCTCAGCAGTGTCTGCTCCCATGCAATGCAACAAATGTACCATCCCCATAGCAAAGCGGCTATGAATAACTGTGATAATCACTTCACAATGGGTTCATTTATCAATGTATGAGGAGCACAAGTGGTGGGATGATTACCCTGCCTTTGTGTTTTCTGTTGTGCAGGTTTGTTTTTGCTAAAGAATTGAAAAGACAGACGTCTCTGCTGAACGCTTTCATAGGACACTCGTTATTTATTTGTCTGTGTGGACGCTTAGTGCTTTTTATGTCACATTTGACTTATGGCCCAACATGTTTGTTGAACTTACTTATAAACAATGCCTATTGTTTTTAAGTATGAAAACCAATATCCACTGCAGAAAGAGTTAAAGAATGAGAAGCACAGGAGATTATATTGTATGTACAACTCCACATTAACTGAAATTTGAGATAAAAACAAAAGTATTCAAAACCTCTGATTGTTGCTAGAAGGCATCATGAGCCAATGTTTCTTTAACACATTTCATTAAAAAAAAATCACCCATTTGCAGTTGTTAACAAGATTTCAATTGAAAAGAGCAGACAAATGTTCCCCCCGCCACATCATCTCCCTAATACCGCCGTGTAAATTTGTACTTCTTCACGCAGAAGTGACCCTTGGAAATTGGGTGAACCCTAGTAAATCTCATGGAATTTTCAATTAATCACAGTTGTTATGCCCACCCCCTATTTCCATGCAACATTCCAAATATATCTATATATAAAAAGACACAGTTGATGAACACACAAATAACAAAAAGAAAAGATGGAATTATTTGTCATGTTATCAATAATGCATTTAATAAATAAGCACCATTAAAAAGTAGTTCTGTAATGCAGTAATGCTTTTTCATTTTTTAAAATCAGACAGTCAGATCATTTGTATCAGAGAGGGTGTTTATCCCTCTTTGGCTATGCTGACTTCTTACAGAAATGATATGGGTCTTGTAGGGGGGTCCTTTACTGGAAGAATAACATTACAGTAAGTTGTTTAGGTGATGCAACTTGAGGGATGGTACATCCTCAGACTGGGCTTGGGTCAGGTTTCCAGATCTATTTTAGTTTTATGGTAGATGTCAAAGCAACATCTCCATGAATACCACAGTCAATGTGTCCAAATGTGACAAAAACAACTCCCAGAAAAACATGACGAGACGATGGAGATTATTCACATCCCTTGTCAGTGGTTTTAGGGTTGTTACTAATGTGTTGTCCAAATTTGTTTTCATAAACTTAAAAAAAAGTTTTGTCAATTCCTTTTCTTCTTTCCAGCTTAACTTTAATTTTTTTTAAATAAATGTTTCTTTTTATTTTAACAAGTGGTAAGTAGTTGAATTATTTTCCCTTAATTCACCATACACTTCTGATGTTCTGAATATTTGAGTTAAATTGGTAACAGTAAATCTGAAAATACATCCCAATTTTTCCCCTTTGACGTTTCTTTCTTATACTGTATGCCTATAATGTGTTGGAATGAAAAGCTATTTTAAAAGTAAATGAAAATAAAATGTGAGTATTGAAGATTCCAGTCAGAACTGCGGGTGTGTCCAGATTTTGTCTGAGTTTGTGTGGTCAGCTGGGTGACAAACAACTTCCCGTCATTGTCAGCGATAGACCTCATCACAAGCATTTTAATATGTAGGTAGCATTTAGCAGCTGAAAACAATACTAACATAAACTAAGAATAGCTTTGGTGTTGGAAAGTGATGACTCCCATCCTGAGAGGAAAATTCACCATAATTAATGCCTGATTTAGAAAGAGTTGGTTCTCTTTTATTTGACAGAAAGTTGTCCAGATGAAAGTTTCCAAGTAATCACCAGACCCGTATTAGTCAGGCATGTGCGCTTTGTGCAATGATAACATTTAAATCGGGGCAAACAGCTGATGAGAAGATAAATGAGGTATGGGAATTTGATCTTGTTGTTGGTGGGGGGTGAACTGCTCTGTGCTATGCATGTAAAAATGTGGAGATGGACAGGTTGACAAATGAAGAAAAAGAGACAGCAGTGCAGCAGAGGCTGCTTGGTGGGGATGTGAAAGGAAGGAGGTAGTGGTACACTGGCCACCATGGGACCAGAGAAAGGTCATGGTGAAATGGAAACTGATTCTCCACCCTGCCTCCCTCGGTAATATCCCATGACGCTGCTGTTCTGCCCTCCCATGCAATGGTGTTAAGCTGTCTTTACAACCCAAAACTGCAGTTGGGCTCCATCAGCAGCAACAGAGCAAAGAAGAGTGTCTGCTCGACCGCACCTTTCACTATCAGTAAAGTTGTGTCTCTGTAAAGAAGATGGTGCAGTTACAGAGAAGGGGAATAGTTTGTACCTTAGGTTTTGACGAGATAATTTCAACTCTTACAAGGTAACTTCCTTTTTGCCTTGCAAACATGTACTGTTTGTTTCAGCAGTACCTTCACAATCATTGTTTTTAAAAAGTTGGAGTTTGGTACTTTGGCTAAATGGATGTTACTGTTAAAGTAAGTGGTTTTGTAGACAACAGATGGCTGTTGGCCTTGATATTATTTTTCCTTTGTATATTTATGTGCACATTTCCTCTGCACATTAACATCAAGACAACATATAAAGGTATCGACTTACAGAAAACAGAAAAGTTCTCAGCAATGAAGTTTTACTCTCATTATTGTGAGCATTGTGCTCAACCCGAACTGCATTTTTGTATAACAATACATTTAGGTGAAATCAAAAGATTTTTTTGACAAATATTATTTGTAATATTTAGTTTAGTTATATTTGCAGGTTACTGACACGGATTTGTCTCCTTTAAAATTACATGGTTACTAATTTTGTCTCAATTCAACAACTACCTTCCATACAGCAGTCATACATGTTGCACGTTCAATAAATTTGTTATAGCCAAAGCTATGATATGCATCTCAAACGTACCAAAGAAATGTCTGGTTGCTAACCTCATGGTGACCAACATTTCTGTAAGAGACGTTTATCTTACACTGTCCTATTGAAACATTAGAGTCATAAGTATCTGATGGTTAAGGCTGAAAATATATCACTTTGACATAAAAGTTCTATAATATACACTTTTTTTCATTCTGGATTCATACTATAGACAGTACTCTAATAAAATGTTGATTTTAATACACTTTTTTATGACAAAACAATCCAAATTTTCTAGACAAGCATGTCACTGGGCATAAACCTCTTTCTTTTTACTCTTCATGCCTTCAAGATGTTCTTACCTCAGGCTACAAAAGTCTCAAGCAATGTCAGCTTTGTCCTTCTTTCAGCCCTCTAACATCTCACACTTGGGAAAGCAAATAACGCAAGACAGATTGTAGGACTGAGAACGCAGCGAACTGTACCAAAGGCGAGATTACTTTGTGAGAGATTTAAAGGTCCACCTTTAGAGTTACAATGGTGTGGTAAATAGCCATCATAATGTGTGGTGTTTAACAGAATTGCTTCTCATTTTTACTTTCATGGATGGTTAGAAGATCTTCTGCTGTAATGACTGCTCCTTTCTCAGGTGTTAATCAGTGTTTGGTTTTGTATATGGTATGTAAAACATTGTTAAACAAGTGTAAAGGGCAGAGTCAGGGGCTGAATTTTCAAACGGCACATTTGAAAGGCACAGTGGATTTCTGTGTTTAATATTTGTACAATTGTAGAAATTTTGCATATATGCGATCATATGTACTTCCTTTGCTCCTTTTTTAGCATACATAACATATGTATGTAGCTCAAGTGTATTTTTTTTAAAATGTATATTTCTCAGTCAGTTCTTTCTGACCGGCCTTTAAGACCCAACAATAAAAATAACATTTAGAAAGGTACCCAGCCCAAACGATTATGGTACATTTACTGCCAACTATCCAGAAAATGTGTTTCTGGTTCCTTAGACGATTATATGGTTTTCACCAGCGAGGGGCGGAGAGGTTGGCTGGCTTCCTGATAGAGATTTATACTGGCTTCATGGTTCTTTTTTGTGCTAAACTATAGGTATGTGTGCAGGAAGCATGTTTCAAGAAACACATATAAGAGCATTAAAGCCTTTTTTACAGGGAGAAAACTGAGGTCCAGTTGTTGTCATGACTTTTACTTTTTAGATATAATCATTAAAAAAAAAGGAAATACTCAATGTGGGGAAGTCTCTTTTTAATTTATATAATTGTTCATGCATCCTTTTAGTCATCATCTTACCATAGACGTCGATGAGGACATATCCGTGGATCTTAAAAGATTTCAGTACTAGTGTGATGATAATTCTCTCGATTAATGGCTCAGCAGTGGAAAATCATATTTATCCCTTCTTATTTTTCCCATATGGATTTGTTCACTTACTCTTATTGGTGCTCATGATACAAATTGCACATGTAGACTTGACTAAGATGACAGGCAGCCTCACACACATGAACTAATGCATACATGATAATTGCCCCCACACACAGAGTCACACACAAAAATACACAGAGTGTGACTGAGCCACACCAGGCTGTGTTGTGTCCAAGTGTAGCGCGCTAACTGTCCCCTATGACTGAGGCATACACTCTGATATCGCAGTCTTCACTCAAATCTATTTCATCCTGCTGTTTCTCCCCGTCATCCCCATTATCCTCTCCCGTGTTACAGACCTCATGCTCTTCTTTTGGAATATTCCCACTTTGTGGCTATAATTCACTATGGTCTGGCTTTTTGACATGCATGCAAATTGGCAAATTACAGGATGCCGAGCTGTCACTAGTCAGATTCATGTGGTCACAAGGGGGCTTGTGGAAGTTGGTAAAGGGGGTAGGGTAGAGCACAGCGGACATTAGCCCTGCCTGCACTGGTCTAACATTGTTAAGGCTGACGCTTGAGTGACACTCACTGCTGCTGTGATTTGAAAAGGCCCACCGATCTGGGCTGCCTTAGCTGGTCTTCTCCCCGCCCATCCCGTCTTTGTGTCTATTTTTCTCTCATGTTGTTTTCCTCTCTTTGCGCCCACCACCTCATTTGCATCAGAGGGCAGGAGGTTTCATAGTGTATACGAGGGAAGAGGGGGGACTCCTCAACAGACCCTCTCCGTCCCGTCTACCCACCCTCTATCAAACACTCTTTGTCTCACACACCCAGCCCAGTTTGAGGTAACAGCCTGCCTCCTGCCTAGTGCCTCTGGCTGGGATGGGGTTGGTCTGTCAGGGCAGACAGCAGGGATGAACAGCATGATTGTGTTATTGCAACTGGGCATGGCCAGGCTAAAGCAGCATCCACATCCAGTATCTGTGTCTGGTTCATCCAGCTTATCCCCTTGGAAAGGATGTCTCACTTCAAGGGAGCAGGAAGTTGGAGTGAAGTATGGGATTTCTGGGTAAATAGCCGGACTCGGACAGTGTGTCCTGTATCTCCCACATGGACTGTGTTGTAGTATTTTGAGAAAGACAGAGAGGACAGATATCCTTACAACAGCTTTTGTTGTGAGAAGGCCAAAAGTACATTTTACTGAGAAATCGACTTATATCCCCCTTCCTGTGAACCATTTCTACAAGATTCTTCTGCATAGCTACCAACTTCAATATGTTTTACTTTGGTAAAACCAAAATAAATGTTTTTCAGTTTTGAATACATTTTTTGAAAGCATAGACACCCCCAAATAAAAATCACAAAGCACCTTCCGAAGTTGCCTAAATAGTATAAACAGTCCGGCTGTTTGCAATGTGAACTCAGAATTAATAGAGCTACTCTCTAAAGACATCCAAGTTAGAAAACATTAGAGAACAAACAACTGTGAAAAGTAAAGAACATTAAAGATAGGTCAAGGATAAAGTTGTCGAGAACTATAAAGCAGAGTTAAGTGGGTAAGTCTGGCATAACCACAAAACTGCCAGGAAATAGCTACCCACCAAATCACACAGGATGGGCACTTATCCAAGCATTCATCAGAAAAGCAGCCAAGAGACTCAGGATAACTCTGGGGAGAAGTTGCAAAGATGCACTCCATTAATCTGGCATACATACAAGAGCTGGGAGAAGAAAAACAGTTGTAGGAAATCAGCACTACACAACGGCGTTCCCACACTGAAACACAGTAGAGGTAGCATCGCGCTGTGGAGATAATATTCTCTACCCAGGAGAGACAGGGAAGCTGCTTGGAGTTAATAGTATTATTGATAGAACAACATGCACAAATCCTTTCAGACTGCAAAAGTCTGGAGACTAAAAAAGAGGTTTGACTCTCAGTAATGCGCAGCTAGTGCTCTAATGGACTGTTTTCGAGCCAATAGAAATTAACCCCACACTTTTCAGATTTTTATTGGTGTAGAAATAACATGTTTTGTGATGGTCTGTCACATATAATCCATATAAAACACATTGAAGATTGTGATTGTAAGAGGTTAAAATGATTGACATTTTGGGGTACGAATACTTTTGCAAGGCACCGTTTTGAAACAGATAAATACCCCCTTCTGCTGTAATAATACATGGTCTCAGGCTCAGTAATTACACCTCTTGCTGTTCGGTCCCCTCCCTTCGCACTTTTGTGGCTAATAGTCAGTATTTTACTGAGATTGTACTCAGGCTTTCAGAAGGGTGGGTTGGTGGTAGCCACACCGAGTCCTCTGCTAAGGGGAGCAGTTTTAATTAAGGTGGAGACAACACCTCTCTCCCAGCTCATCTTTCACCTGGGAGACATAGGGGGAACTCTGACACCAGCACGGCATGCAGCTGATTAAAGTCGGGCCTCATTTACCGATGCCTGCTGTCAACAAAACACCACTAATGGCATTATGCAGGCCTTGGGACTATCCCCACCCAGGTTCAAACGGAAAGAAAACAAACTTTGCCTAATCTCTGATACAGGAGCCTAATCTCTCTCTGATCTTATCTGGGAGAGGCCTCATATGTTACTGGGCCTTACACCACTGATTTGGATTTTACTTAAGCAGGCAAAGACTACCCTGTTCTTTTGCGTTTCAGGGGGTGAAATATGACTCAGAGTTGGTGTTTAAAGGTGACTTATCCTTCTTAGTGGTATGACAGCGGCCATATTAAGAAGTCAGTCAATGACCCTTCACTGGTGAGACATAAGTATTCGCTCCTCTTTCATCACCCAGTAGATGCTGGCAGGGATGTTCCATGTATTCTGAGGATGACCTCATAGATCCAACTCTTTTCATCCATCACTTGTTCTATATATAAACATGAATCATTGTTCAAATAACTTGACTTATCGCTTTGATGTCCTGGCAGTACAACATTGACATGTCCTCACAGTCTGAGAGAACACTCAAGCATGGAATCCTGAACATGATGTGTTGGTAAACCAGCCCATTAACACACCCACTGGTGGTCCATGAGATCTACCAGTTAGGACTCTCTGTTGCACAAATCATTTCAGGTATTTCCTTTGAAAACGTAGTGAGGAGTAGGAAATCAATCTGTTTTTCTATGGTGATGAATTTGTATTAATCGGCCAGAGTTATGATCTAAATTGCAGATGTTTTAATACATTTTACAGTTTTGTTTTTTCATGCTTGAGTCCGTGTCTACACTGCAAGCAACTATGCCATTAACACTCAGCATGCCTTGCTCCTACAATACATTTTGATAAGTTACATTGTAAAACATGAGCGGACGGGCAGTATTAAATTTACAGCTAATAGCTGAGTCACTTCTCTTTGGTGTCCATTGTGCTTTTACAGTCCTGTTATTAGTTACCCTAGAATGGAAAAATTTACAGTCACTTTTTACTGATTTATATAGGTAGTCATTAGGTTGGGTTTCACCCTCGCCTCACCTTTAACGGTGGCATAGATTAGACCTAAAGCAAATTAAAAGCTTGAGGGCTATTCGCTCAATGAATAATTAGAAAAGTTTGTTTCTTGTAAATTGATAGTTCTTCTTTTTGCAGCCTTGTAAAGTTTTATAGAACCGTACAGCCGACCTCAAAATGGAAATTTGTGTTGGAAGCCACTTGGAGCACGATTATAGCTCCTGACTGTTGTTAATTTTATATTTGTCCAATAAAAGAACTGGGGGTTACAGATGTACTCTCTATGCTGCCTCATGAACCTCACGTCCCTGGACTACTGTTCTTTCTTGTGGTTGACAAGGTAATGAGGGGTTTCCCAGTTCTTTATACAATGGTGTAATGGTTTTAACATTAGGCAGAATTGGCAAAAAATGTCTTTGTTTTAACAGAACTGAAAAAAATTTAGCATAACCAAGTAAACCAAATGTGGTGAAAATCTTTCTGTCATATCAGGACTTCTTATGGTAGGCCCATTTCTGCTGTTTTCAACCAAGGTCAGTAAAATGTGAGCATGCAGAAGAGGAAGTTCACGATGAACCTTCTTGATTACCGCCCTGGGGAGACTCAACTGTGGAACCACTTAAAAGATAATGCCCCGAATGATGTTTTTTAAACTCTGGCTGCTGATGTTGCTAGCTGAAACAATATCAGTGATGTAAAGGAAATGGGACCTGAATGGCACTGTTTACAGTTGTTGAATGTTCACACATAAGCAGCAAGTTCCAGTATAAACATCCACTTGGAGCATGTAAATCTAAGGGCTATTAATAAGCCCTTTTATCTTCTCTTCTGGAGAGTGGCCCTGGAAGGCCTGGGGTAATCTGGTCCTCACTGATGAGCTCTCCAACATGTTCCTTTTTTGTCTTTTTCTTTTCTTTTTTTTAACCAGAGTCTTTGCCTTTGGGCAAGGGAACTAATTACAAAGCTTTAAACACCTCTGTTTTATATTGCCTGCTTGAATAAAGTTTGTTTTAGTTGTGTGTTTACAGTGTCTGTCTAGCCTGCAGACTTGTGTATCCCAAACGCAAACCTGCCAATGTCTCTGTTGATGTGGACGGGTTTTACTGAAGGCTTCCTCGACTCTCAGTTAGCTCTCCACCAGCCTGTCCCTTCCTTCTAGTGTTCAGCAGGACAGTGACAGCACTCATACGGTTGCATCTCCTTACATATTTCCCTCTGCAGACTGATGAGTTCTGACGGAGAGAATGCCTTTGACTTGCGTTTTCTCTCATGCAGACCCCCTTTCAACCGTTGTTTTTCTTATTCCTGTCGACAGAAAGTTGTTTTTGCTGCCTCCCTTCCCTGCTTGTCCGTGACAGGCATACTTCCTGAATTCTGCGTGAGTTGGTACGTGTGTGTGCGTGCGTGTGTGCATGTGTGTCCATGAGCATGCATGTATGCGTGCACATGTCTGTCTTTGTTTCTATGTATGTGTCTTGGTGCTGGATGTGTGAGTACTTCAAGTGGAGCAGAAGCAGCTTTTATGTCAGTGCCAAGTATGGAGAATGGTTCCGCAAGTGAAGGACAGCCTCTTTGCTGCGCTGGGCTTCCCACTCTGTTCCCAAAGAGCCAAATTCCTTTATCTGATGTTGGATCTTTGTTATTTGTCCATGAAACTACAACTGAGAACATCCTATACTTGTGGGACTGGCTGAGTGATCTCCTCCAAACCAGCATGTGGACAACAACATAAATGGAGCAGTTTGCGTCTCTCCCCTGTATTGTCATTAGGTTGCCGCCAGCTTCTTCTTTCCAGCAGGCTTTGATATATCAAATACAGTTGCACACAAAGTCATAGTAGGATGGCCATACGGGCAATATCCTGCTCAGCCTCAGGCTTTCTGGCATCAACCAAAAAGCTGAAATGTTCCTTTCACTCTGACACATCTAAATTTCTTACATACTTCAGACCTACATCCTTGAAACTCATTGTAGCTTCTTGGTCTGGGTTTGAGGAACAGCTGCCATGATGATTTGGGTGGTTCAGTGACTTTCTTGTGATCTGGGTATGTTAGATCTCAAAGCAGATGGTGACACACTTTAACTCCTAAGACTCTAGTGGTACTAATATTAATGTCATAAGAAATCTCTAGTCTCTCAAGTCATGTTTTCACATTAGTGCCTTTGTTGCTGGACATAATTAATAGATTTTACATTTTGAACCAATCATTTTTGCTGCGATAACCATTTGAGGAGTGGTAATGTATGCTTCAATTGGGCCTTCTTTTACTTTAACATTCCAATATCCCCACAAATTCTTCCTTATCCCAAGGAACCCTTACAAAACTTTAAGTTGTTGCATAAAATGTCATAAACACACTGATCCGTAATCCCTGCACTGAAGACCGAGTCAGAAGTTTTGAAGTGTAGGGTCAACATGAAGAACAATCCGAAGACAACCATTCGACATAAATACAACACCAATAAATGTATTTGGGAGCAACATAATAACCTGATTCAACAAGACATACTACAACCTCACAAGAAAATTAGTTTTGCTAAGCATATTTTACTAATCCTAGGTGTTCGGCTAAAACCAAATCCTCAAATCTCTTAATAATCAATCCACACCTTACTACTTTGCTGTTGTCAAACTCCTGGAAGCCTTAAACCCATTCCAAAGCCACGGAACATTCTTAGTCCAGAGATTTCCTCCAATATCACAACGTCTAAAGCCAAACTGAGATTGACCCAATCTGGTCCCAGGAATTCTTCTCAGTTAATTACATCAAAGTTCAGGTTTTAAAACATTTATGTATTAAGCTTTTCTAAGCAGGTTTATATTTTTCTAATTTAGTCATTTTAAAAATAAATGGGATTTTGGATACAATGGATGGCATTTTTAGTGTCCACCAGCAGTATTTCTTACAAAAATTATCACTGGTCAGTTGAAATACCCGTAATCAGTAAAGAAACATCTCAAAGACCACAGAAAAAAATATTGCTGGCTGATTAAAATTTCTGCCGAAATACCCCCTGATATCTACTTTAATTGAAAACATATTCAGACAAAGAAATAGAATACCCCTGAGAAGCCACTGCGGAGAAGAATTTCTGATTGCCCGTTAGGTGCATCAGTTTGACAACAAACATAATTAAGTTCATTTTACTTTGCTTAGCTACAGAAAACATCTATATATTTTAATATTTTTAGAAAGTAGAAAATATTACAAAGACTGCATGCTGGTCAAGATGGACACCAGCTCTCACACTTCCCTGAAAGAAAAAGACGGTATAAACAACTGGGTGGGTGGATAGATTGATTGAGACGTTGAATTATTTTGGCTTTATATCTCTTTAACTGAATACTTTACATTTGATCAATCAGGGGTAGAAAATCAAAAGCAGAAAACCATTTCTATTCTCCTTACATGTACCTTTTTGTGACTATGTACTTTTTAGCTATTGCAGGTCAAATAAGGTTTTCTTTTTTTTTCTTTTCTTGTAATCCCCATTAGTTGTAGTTTCCTGCATCTACCCGTCCTGTGGTCCAGATATTCAACATAAACAACTAAAAATGTTAAACATGCACAGATCAGGTAGGTATGGGCAAAATGACAGATTCCAGCACGTCTTGCAAATGAAACCCAGACCAGCAATAAAATAAAAAAAGTTGTTCCATCCCAAGTGAAATATTTTCTTTCTCACATCTTTCTACTTTGTACTGCTGCAGTACCTCATGCTTGAGATAGAAAGTACATTCTGGATGCCAAGGATAGACAATCCAGCAGCATGCTTTGATATCTGTGTATGTGTCTTTGATGTTCACAACGTGAGATGTGCAGAGATATTTACTAAATCAAAGTAAGTTTTCTTTCAACAGCTGCATAGAATTTGAGATGAATGGAAAGTGTTATATATTCCTGAAACTCAACAATAACAGCACTTTGAAGGGAAAGTTATGTTTCGGTGTCAAGGGAAAGATAAATCAAATGAGAGAATGTGGTCAGTGAGAAAAATATATCATATGGAAATTAACTTGCAAAACAATTTATTTTAACACAAAAGCTTGCAGTTTGTTCTATATTTTGGTGATGACTCATCATGCCAGTGTCACATTATTCTGTGGCAAACAGTGTAATTTTCCACCTGGGAACGTTCTAAACTTTGTCTTAGCATAGCATGTAATTTAAGGCATTTTACAAATTTTGAAAATATCCTTAAATCAGAGCCAACAATTATGCTACAAGTCTGTCTACTTATCAGCATATTGTCTTTTATCAAGTCTGATCAGCTTCTCATCATCTTCATGGTACATAGGCACAACAACTTGCCAACTCTCCTTCTGATTGTTCCACTTCCACTCTGAAACATTTTTTTTAGACTTTTTTCTGTTGGTTCTCTTCAGACTTTAATGGCTGCTGTATCACAAGAAAGGTTTCCAAGAGCAACAGAAGAAGTGAAGTTCCCTAAAGAGAGAGCTGAGTCAATTTACACATTGATCTATGTTCTAAGATCACAAGCTTTGGGTCATGACTTAATGAACCAGATCGCCGATACAAGCGACCAAAATGAGTCTTCTCCACAGCGTATCCCTCTGGGACGGACTCAGAGTAGAGTGGCTGTGGGTCCACAGAGTGAAGAGCCAGTTGAGGTGGCTCAGGCATCTGGCTGGGATGTCTCCTCAATGCCTCCCAGTGAGGGGTTCTAGGCATATCCCACCGAGAGGACAGAGGAAGACCCAGGTCCAGCTAGAGGGGCTATGCTTCTTAGCTGGGCTGGGGATCCCTTGGGATTCCCCTGAAGGAGTAGCCCCAAGATTGCTGGGGAAAGGGAAGTTTGGCTCTCCCTGCTTAGGTTGCTGCCCACATGACCCAACTCCATAAGGAGAAGATAATGGATGGATGCGTAGGTGAGGTTCGAATAAAAGGCCTGTGTACAGAACAGTAAGTTATCTTGGCACATAACAGTAGAAAGTATTAATTGTCAAAGAAAAGCACTTACTTTAATAAAACAGGACAACTGTTTCTTTAAATGTTTCCACACGTAGATTATTAGGGTTTACTAAGATACCATGTTATAAACTGAATCATCTTGCCTCCAACAGCACTCAAATTTCAGAAGAACACAGCTAACAACAGGACTGAATCATAAAACAAAAAGAATGAGTTTCCTCTAGACTGCTGAAAAACTATGTGGAACTCCCCAAATACACACTAAATCCAAAGAAAACACTTGTGAAAAATGTCAATGTTTTAATTTGTACCTCAAATTTAATGTCCCTTTTATCAGCATTATAAAAAAAAATTAAGGCCAGATATTGATTTGTGATTCATGTACATGATTCACACATTAACACAAGTAGTTCATTTTAATAAAAAGTCCAATTGGCATGCTACTCTTGGAAAGGAACTTTATTTTATTTGTAAAACTAGTTTAGTCATGCTGTATATGAGCAAGTTGGGGATATGATCCACATTTGCCTTAATAGTAAAAAGTGAAAAAGTGTCTTACAAATGTTAAATCTGTCATTTTTAATAAAAGTTGAGCTGCAACTAAATCCTCTCTCTTTCTCTGTCTTTTCCAGAAGAATGACTAATGTTTGAATTTCTACTATTACACCTGAAATGTATTATTTTTTCAGCACTTCAGCCACATTTTTTCAGCCACCTTACACAAGTGTTGAAAACAACCCCAGAGTGAGTTTGAGTGACAGGCCCGGCTTTGGAACTGGGCTGGCTCGACAGCCTGTATCCCTTCCTCGAGTTGGAAGTAAACTGCCTGAAAATGACACATCCCAGGGAAAGCCAACAACTGGCTATCACCCCGACCGTTCGTCTTCATCAATCAACCTGCGTTTGTTGACCAAGCAACATGGTGTCACGATTAATTTCATGCATTCCCTTAATGGGGTCCAGAGGGGCATCCTATCCACACAGTAGGCATTTCCTGTCCTGTTGCATCTTGGGATATGTCCGCTTCCTTGTAGGAGACTGGTTTTTCAAAGTTTTACTTCTTCTCCTGATGGTTTTTCTTTTCCTCCCTCTTTTTAATCTTGCCTTCATTCCTGTCTGTCGTTTCCCCCCTTCTTGGTGTTATTTGCTTAGCTTTGTCACAGTGCTTCACGTTGGAAGCAGCTCCACTGTGTTTGTATCCTTGTTATGTGAATACTTGTGATGATTTCCACTTATTTGCCAAGGTATACACTGAACTGGATGTTGCAAACCTTTTGATCAACCCTCAGATTTTATGAACAGATACTGGCGCTGTGCGCTCAGATCACCGCATTAGCGTTTCATTTGAAAGAATGGTGTCACCGTGTTGACAAGCTCATGATAAGTTGGTGGCTTCTAAGGGAAAATGTTTAAAGGAGATAAATGCCTCAGGACTCCATCTGTCTGTCTTATTGTCCTGATTGTAGTTTATTTTCGTGATTATGAAAACCTGCTTTAAACAGGCTTTGGGGATGTTGGTTTATTAGCTTTAGATAAAACGTGCCCCCCGTGCAGTGGTTTCACACAAGGTATTTAATGTTATCTCTTCTGACTTCTGTGCGTCTGTATTTACAGTCAACACGAGTGCCTTTTTTCATCCTTCCTTTGATTATTACAGAGGAGGAGGGAGTTGTGAATGATATTTCTTGCTCTCAGCTTCAGTTACTCCCTTCCGTCTATTACTTTCTCCTCGTTGCTGCACCTCTCCTCTGGCTTTAAGGAGCTTAACAGCAGCTTAGAGCCCAGGTCAAAGTGGCCTTTGCCCTTCATCTGTCAGCCTTTTGATGTGGTGCCAGTCTGGGTTGCTTGCTACGCTCTGCCTTTAACAGCACGTCCAGAGGTCAGAGGAGGGCTCTACTTTAGGACTCAACCCCACCTTAACACCCACCCCCTCCCAACTCCTTTGCAGATGTGTCTGTCTATTATACCCCCCCCCCCCACCCCCCTTCGTCTCATACTACATCCCCGTCTCTGCCCCTTCTCTACCCTAGTGCCCATTATTATTTTATAGTTTGGTTCTGCATTCCTTTCTCTCAGGCTGTGGTGAAAGGCAGACCTTTGGCTTTATTGCTTACACATGTCCACGGCTTTCTCCCTCAGCAGGGAGAGACAAAACAGCAAGACGGAGATGGCCAATGGGGGCTAGCCATCTCAACTCTCCCCACCTTGAACTAATCGCTGGGGGCCAGGGCACGTCTCTGCCTCAGCCTTGTGCCAGTGGGGTTTCAATTTGTAGAGACATAAACAGATACTAAAGCCAAGGTAACAACACAGTGATTTATCAAGCTAGTTCACATCAAATTATCACAGCGCCCCCCTGCTGTCAAACCCCATAATAGCCCCCAACCAAGTTGCTGCTTCAGAGGTGCACCGTGGTCACACTTCATTTAGGAGCGGACAAACATGTGTCCCTATGTCTGGTTTCCCTCTGAGCGTGACCACTAGCTTCACGCAAGCCAAAGATCATCCTGGACAAGGCTTCAACACTTTAAGCAGGATGTGTGTTGCCGGGTATGTGTGTGTGCTAGGAAGGGTATTCAAAGTGCATCTGAGCAAGAGTCTGGCTCATATCCATAAGCTGCCGCATGAAATGACTGCAACTACAGACACAGTATCTGCAGGGATGTCTTTACAAATGTTTACGATCAAGGTATATTTTAAGGATGCATATTGATTATTTCAAAGATGTTTTCTATCGTTTCTTGTTTCATCACAACCAGCAGAGAACCATGGCTGTCTTTCTCTAAAGGCACCGAAGTCAGAGTGAATTGTGTATTATTGTCCAATCAAGGTGGGTAACAAAATCTAACTTGAAATAAACATATTTTTCTGTTGCAAAACTGTGTTCTACTTTAATATGCCGCCTGACAGCGTGCTGCCTTTGATCTCCACTCACAGGAGCAGTGCACATGGATAATATATCTTTCAGAGATAAAAGTAAAAATGTGCACAAGTTGATGATGTCATTCAGTCGTGGCCGCAAGCCTGGGAGAAAAGCAAACTTTCACAGGCGAGGCTATCCCAGGGATCACTGAGGGTGCTCTCTGAGCCTTTGGGGAAATCAATTACACATTTTCCAACCTGTGATTTCTGCTGTAGGAACTTAATCGTGGGGCCCTTCTGCAACAGATCATCTGAATGAGTTTGGACAATGTTTTTGCTCCTCCTTGGTGTCTGCACCCCCTTCTTCTGTAAACCCTCCCCCACCCCAGGTCCCACCTTTGCAGTTCGCTACATTTGTGTTGAGCTTACAAATCTGCAGAGAGTCATTCATCATCATTTTCTTGCGTATCTGTCTTGAGTGCCTTAGCTTTGATCATGTTGTATTTTACACTTTACATCTGTTCTGCATTTAACCTTCTGCAGTGTTGTAGCTCAGGAACTATTATCCGGGTATAACTAGAGTGGGCTTCACATTGGGACTTTGTGGCCATTATAAATCTGGCATATTTGTCATGACCCAGCAAATAAATGATCCACCAGTTGAAATGCTGTGATAAGCAGAGCTCTCCTTGCTATTTCCTGCCTTATGAGACAGGACTGAGAGCAATCCTGTGCTTCCTCTTACGTGATCTTCTTTTCTTTCAAAAGCTTATCTACTCCTAAATCATTCTCTTTTAGCAAGGAAGGATGGAGTTTTTTTTCCCCTTTTTTGTATTTTCTCTAACTCTTTCCAGCTCCATCATTTCCAGGCATTGCTCTCTTCGTATGTTTGCTGGCACTCCACCTAAGGCCCCAGCCTTTCTCCCTTCCTCAAGTCTTTCCCTCTGTCCTCAGGAACCCAAGATCACAGGGCTCTGACCCCTCCTCCTCTACCAGTGCACTAATCATCTCTAATCAGAAGTGAAATGCATTTTTCTAAGGAAGTAGCTGGAAAATTTCACAATCTGCATTTCTCCGACCAAGCTGATTAGGGAAACATTATCCTGCTTTCACAGTCACTTCCAATCTGCCTTTAATCTGTCACTTCAATCGCCTAATTATTTAGTCAATGACCTGAGGACGCAATCTTACAAAAGAATGAAATGCATGCCATATCATTTTCCCTTTCATTTATGCATGATATCACTGGTTACACATTATGTTCCCTTGAGCTAAATTTGCAAGTCTTGCTCCTCCACAGATGAATGTCTGTTTTAAGTCTGTGCAAGCGCACGTGCGTGTTTGAGCGCGTGCATGCGCTGCTGAGTTATTTATTGTCCTTGCAATGCATCCTGTACATGCAGCATGTGGACGTGTGCTTCAGTGTGTGTCAACAGTAGCTTGTTTAGAAGCTGCTGAGCTGTGAATGCCGACTGGCGGTAATGCAGTTTGGCCCCCGAGTTGGAGAACCCTTTGGGGAATGAGACTCTGTGGGGGAGTTGTGTTATTGGAAAGGTCATGATTACAGTATGGGGTCAAAATAACTCGCTGACACTCTTTATACACAAGTGACTGCTACTGGGCCTCAGGGTGTCAAGAACTATATTGAGTATTGATTATATGTCACAGCAATAAAAAGGGAACCTGTTCTTCATTGGTGAAGGTTCTACCTCTAAAGCGTGAAGTCAGGACAAAAGGTAAAAAAGATCTTCAATGTCAATAAGGCTGTCATGTTGACATGGTAATTTAACACCAAAGTAAGAATAGAAAAAAATGATGCTGTAAAAGTGAGCAAAAAAATTACAAACAGGAACATCTCATCAAAAGAAATTATGCTCAATGCCTGCTTTATTAGGTATCCTTTGTGAGTAACAGGTTGGGTTGCATTTTGGCTTCAGAAGTGATTTAACTCTGGGTGGCAGACAAGCTTCAGGAATTCATCTGAAACTCTGGTTCATACTGACAGGACAGTATTTCACGTCTTCACTGTGCATCCATGGTTTGAATCTCTTGTTCCACATCCTATGTGTGACCTACTGATCTGTTGACTGTAGAGGCCACTGGAGTATAAAGAAATCACTTTCCTGCACCTCAAACCAGCAAAGGTAAATTGAGCTTTTTGATGCAGTTCTTTATATAATATATATAGACATCACAAAATGGGTTATTAAGGGATCCTTTATATTTGAACAGAATATCCCTAAAGACAACTGACAAGTACCAGCTACAAGGCATGTTTACATGTCTTATGCATTAAAAGGAGATATTGCTTGTAACGAGTAGGAATGTTTGAGTTGAGCCTTTCTATCATCTTAAGCACCATTGAGATATGCTCTCTTATTTTTAAACCTGAGCGATAGTTGATATAGATCCCAGTAGATTTACAATTTTTGAAACATTCAGAGCAGCCCATCTGGCATAAACAATCATGCTGATGCGCGAATTGAACTTTAATTTTGGAACCCAATATACACTGTATTACTGCCATGTGATTGGTTGATGAAATCTTCATAGATGCCTCCAAGTCAATAGAAAAAAAAAAAAAAAAAAAAAAAAAAAAATTATATATTTAAAAAAAAAAAAATATATATATAAAAATATATAAATAAAAATAAAAATATGAACAAAAAAA
>CAEGAF010156564.1:0-30000 GCA_903067075.1 Micropoecilia bifurca
CAAACATCCACGCGCTCACGCCCGCGCCCACACACACACACGCACCCACACACACCCACACACACACACACACACACACACAGACACACACACACGCACTTATTTGTCGAGTTGTCTCACCTTGGACTTGCTGCCGCCGATGGCTCCTGGTCGGATTGAGCCCGTCTCCTGAAACCGGCAGAGGATCTTGGAGACGCAGCCGTGAGAGACGCGCAGCTGCCGGGAGATGACGCAGGGCCGGACCCCTTGGTGGGCCATCTCCACTATCTTGTGCCGGATGTGGTTTGGTAGAGGCCGGCCGTTAATGAAAACACCTCCCAGCTGGTTGACCCGTCCCTGCCCGAGAGCAGTGGATACTGCTGGCACACACGAAGGTTTATTTTTCAATTATATATTATTTATGCTACTGGGTTTTTTAAAATACTTGTTGAAACTGCATTAAAAGATGTAGAAGATCTCTCTTCGTCTTCATGGGGCCACTCGTTTCAGATATCGAAGTTGCCGACCTTCCGGTTTTTTGCACATAAATTCAATGTGATAAAAGTGGCCACTGAATATTCAGCTATCATAGATCGTTTGGCAAAACAAACAAACAAACAAACAAACAAACAAACAAACAAACAAACAAACAAACAAACAAACAAACAACAACAACAAAAACAAAAAAACAGAATTTTACCCTCGAAATAAATTGAACACAATTTTTACAACCAGTTCCAAAAAATATCACCCAGAAAACTTAATATAACAACAACACTAATAATAATAATAATAATAATAATAATAATAATAATAATAATAATAATAATAATAACAATAATAATGAGTATAATAATAATAATAATAATAATAATAATAATAATAATAATAATAATAATAATAATAATAATAATAATGCGACAGACTGGCGACTTAGGGCGAACCCCGCCTACCGCCCGGAACGCCAGCTGGAGATAGGCACCAGCAACTCCCGACCCCACTAAGGGACAAGGGTGCAAGAAAATGGATGGATGGATGGATGGATGGATAATAATAATAATAATGATTTATGATTATAATAGCAATAAAACCGACTCAGTCTGAGCAGGCGGTGTTTCAAATAGCCCAATCATATTAACCTTTCTTTTATTTAATTCCATTCATTTATCTATAAATATAGCTGAACTCCAGCCCGCCTCTCTCTGGTCTCTCTACCCTGGTCAAGCTCACCTTCCAGCGGGAGTCCAGTGCACTGGTGGTTCTGTCTGGGTGCCGGGCGCATCATTTGCGGGACCATCCCTGGTAACGAAGACATTTCATGCAAAACAAGAATGGACTTGACAAGAAGGGGAGGGGGAACAGGAGGGGACGGGGCCGGAGGGGGACGATGCAATTAATTAAAGAGCGGAGATGTGAGTCTCTTGATTTAAAGTTCAAGTCTTGCGGTGTTGATCTGGTGTAAAACGGGAAGAAATGTTGGGATAATCCAATCTGTTGATTAGGAGAAGAAATCAGAAGAGCATGAAATCCTCCTCAGCACAGAAGGAAAATGTAGCGCTGCGTTTAGAGCACAAAGACCGACCTTGTTGTGCAGAACCGATCAAACTCCGACACCAGCTGATTCAATCAGCGAGCCCATCAGCGATCCTCTACATCACATGGGCTTCAGGATGACGGGCACAGGTCCAAAGTCCCGGAAGGTTCTTGAAGTGTCTTTTATTAACCTGGATGTTCCAACAGGTTTCTGCAGCCAAATGTAAACGAGTTTCTGCAACCAATAGGAAGACAGGAACCACGAGGAGCCAAAGTCACACATTTTCCTCATCCGCACATCTTGCCAGGGAAAATTTATGACTGCAAAAAAAAAAAAATAATAGTAATCATAATAATAAGAAATCCACAAGTGTAAAAGATTTGTAATTGCACATGATGTGTAATACAATGCATGAATGCGCACCTCAACATTCACACATGTGTAAGCAGTTTCTCAAATGCGCACGTTTCAAACCGAGCAAGTGTAGTTACACAATAAGCGTACGCATCGTCAAATGCGCGTGCATGAATCCGCCTGGACCGACTTTTCTCACCGTACCCAAGATGATGCGTTCAAGGCTGGTGAAAAGCTGGGATATCTTAGAATTGTAATTCTAGTGCAGAAGAAAAGCTCAGATATTTGAGCCTTCTCAGACTTCTTGGAAATAACGTATTCTTGACTTGGCCCAGCTGTCCAAAAACACAATACTAGATCCATGCTCTTACATTAAAGTTACTGAACTCTAAAAAAAATATCGACTTCGAAAAGAACAACTCCCTGAAAAGTAACCAGAGCAGCAGCGCCATCTTCTGGCAGAGGTTTAACTTCCAGAAAGTGGTTGGTCAGACTTCTGAAGCGTGATCTTAATGTGCAACTGAAAATAAATAAGTTAACGGTTGATGTTGGTGGGAATGTACACAGTCCAGTTTATTAGTGCAAAACAAATATTTTTTAAAAACACATTTTTAAAATAATTGGAAATTCGCTGGAAACCGTTTTATGATTTGTTGTTAAAAGTTTTTGATTTATTTGGAGATCAAAAACTCCCCATATCGAATTGTGAGAAAACAAGACAGAATATGTAATTTTGTACTAAAAATATTTAGTCTTTACTAGATAAACAGAAATATTTTTCAAACGATAAAAATGCTTGGATAAACAACCTATAATAATGTTTGGATGCGTGAAATAAGGCGAAATACACTGTAAAAAAAAGAAGAAAGAAAAAACAACCTGTAGAATTTCCTCCCCAAATTTGAGGTAACAATGTGCATTCAGTTTACTATGGTAAATTTAATCAAATATTTTAGTACAGAGCAACTAATGTCAACAGCTCTGCAACACCAAAATAAATTAGTTAAAGTCTGCTTAACATTTCTGGGAAGACATAATTTCCTTTGGCTGCCATTTAAATGGACTGAGTGCACCACCGGAAGTGTGTCTTTGCGAGATATTGTGACGCAGCTGTTTTATTAAGACTGTTTTGTTTATTCCTTTTCAGGGTCTGAGGCTCCATGTTGTGGCAGTGATGATGGTGGTGACCCATCTTGTGTTAATTTTGTCTGAGCACTGTTTAAGCTTGCTGTGTTTTGTAGGAACCTTCTTGTGCTAATGTGCTGAAGGCGGGGTGTCTGAAAGAACAGGAGTTTCTTAAAGAGACAAAGGCCCAATTTCAAACAAGTAAACTGCAAAGTCAAATTTCTTTTAAAGCCATGTTTTATAGCATCTTTAGCAGAGCTTCATTTGAACCAGATTCTGCTGGAACAGGATCTAGGAACCATTTGGACAGGGTACGTTCTGGCTGATGTTTCCTTAGATCCGGTAAGTCTCACACTAATAATAATAATAATAATAATAATAATAATAATAATAATAATAATAATAATAATAATAATAATAATTATTATTATTATTAATAATAATTATAAAGTAATTATAAAATAATTTCAAGTAAACGGATGCGTTTACTTGAAACATTAATCTTAATCATAACAGCCACTCACAGGCTTCTTAATATTAGAAGATATTTCCCTTCAAGTAAGCATTTCCTCATTACACCTCTGTCCCTAAAAGTCCAGTCAAGGGCTTTTTAAAATAAAAACACAAAAAATATAATGAAACAAAACAAAACAAATTGCAAATCGGTTTTACGTTATGTGGATCATAAAACGCTAATAAATTATGATGAAAAGATATGAGTAATCAAGTTACCTAGTGCATCAAACCAACTTTGCCAGTTTATCAAAATAAGCAATCAAAATGTCAAAAGGACAGCTAGATTAACTTTTTTTTTAAAATCTTACAATAAAAGACATATTGACAATGGAGAATTTAATTAAGGCAATGGCATCGGATATACCGGAGCTAACCAGTCTATTTTCCGCACAAGATATTCACGTGCGCGACAGCTCAAGACATTATGGTACACCCGTTTACATGCTGCTTTCACAATAAAAGGACCGGCTATTATAAAAACGCCGGCTATTAGCTCCGCACAAGTTCACAGGCAGCAGTGATCAACGACGCTTGTACGACAGAGTGAGGAGCAGAGAGGAGGACGCACCGGGTCGCAGTGCGGTAATAGGTAGGTTTTTCACACTTGAGCGCCTACTTGTGCTGCCTTTACTTTCCAATATCCGTGTTGGCCTCTGTTAACCCTTTGTATCAGACACCTATTTGCTTTCCAGTTTTATTCACAAATGAAGCACTAGATTGAAGGTAACATAGTCACTTGATTGAGAACAGAACATCAATAACAGAAAATTATGAATTTTCTGTTCCAAGAAAATTCATTATTTTCATAATGAAAATTCTGCCGCACCCTATTTGCTGCTTCTTTCTTTCTTTTTTCCTTTACAACGTCACTCCTGGGTTGCCATATAAGCATCACCTATCCCCCCCCTTCGCATCGTTCTGCGTTTACAACCGTCTTTCTACATGCGACATGTGTCTGTTTACTGAATGGGTCTTTGACAACAGATTATAGTTTATCTGTCTGTCCATTAAGGAACGGAAAACAATCACTGGAACCAGCAATGCAGATATGCAGACCTCACTGTGCTGACAGACTCTGAGGAACACTTCGGATGGAAAAACGACAAAGCTGCTATTTGGGCTCTATTTATTTTCAGTTCTAACCAGGACAACACCTTGTTTGTTTTCTAATTCACAACCAAGAACATATTTTTTTTTTTACTACTGATGCTATCAATAACAGTAAGGATGCACGTTTTAAAAATTCTTCTACTCTAATATAGATTGTAAATTCACATTTTTGATCAAATGTTATTCATTTGAAATAACTTTAAATATTACTTCTTGTCTTATAAAAGTAAGAAGGGATGAAATGACCCCTTTCTGTCTACATTGTGGTAGGTAGTCTGATGCAGGGAAACGCTTCGGTTCATGTCATCATTCTGTGTGTTTATCTGAATGTGTTTATGCCTTTAACCCATATAACAGATAAGGCCCATATCCTGCTCATAATACGGTCATCACAGAGACCGAGAAAGAAAATTTAAATATAACGACAAGTAGAGACAATGCCAACAACAGACGTTCTTATGAGATTGAAGTAAAAAACATTTTAAAGCTAAATTTCTTTTCAAAATATGCACAATCAGAAAGGCTTAGAAACAGACAGATGAATATCTTTGTACTTAGTCAATCTTAGAAATAATAAATACAGATGTATCTCGGATGAAAAATAAATATGTTGCCTTTTCTGTAAAATGGCAAAACGCCATAGAAATGTGCTTGTATAACATTTTTTTTTGTTGTTTATTTAAGAGCAAAGAAATGTTATGGCTGCCCTGACTGTGAGTTGTCTCTCCACCATTAGCACATTTAGCACTGCATACAGGAGTTTGACTGACAGCACTAAGACCCTCCTCTAGGCTGTGATTGGTTGTTTTTGGTCAGACATGCTACATTTTTCCAGACAGCAACAGTAGCTCAGGGAGGAGGTGGAGGAGAACAATCTTTTCACAGATTGTCTCATAACATATCAGCTGTTAATAAGTAAAAAAAAAACAAAAAACATATTCGACTTTAAGGTCCCAAAATCCTGTCAACTCTTAGTCTTTCCATGCCTTGTCTTATGTAACAGGTGACGATGTTTACTGGTAACAGAGATGATTCCAGTCGGTATGCAGGCTTCCGTATTGTTCCCAGATCTGCTAAGATTGGCAGGACTGTGTTCTCTGTAATTTGTCTGTTTCAGGGTGTGACCACACTCGTCTTACCTCTTCAGCTGTGACTGTTTTGCCTCACCGACCAATAAACTATTTATTGCACTGATTTCCGGAATTTGTTCAACAACATGCTCCTATCTGGTTTGAGGAATGTGTCTCAGCTTTCCCCAGGACTCTCTGCACGTTCCTCTGAACAAACATCACCCTTGGACTGTTCTGTTATAGGTCACAGGCCACAGATGCCACTGCGACATTCACAACTTGTAGCACGTTTGTCTCAAGTCACCGTGTTGCATTGGTAAAGGAGAGCAGCCTGTCAAGTCAAAGCATGCAGTGCATAGTTTTGTAGAAATGTTCTCTCCTGATAAATGTTGTGGTCAGACCCATGTGTACTGGCACTATCCTCAGATACAAAATGTTTGGGATCATTCTTAGCATTCCATTTGGTGTGTTCTCCCCACATTGTGCTTATGAACAAAGGACTCTCATACATGTAATTTGTTCATGTACATTCCAATGGCAGCTGGATGAAGCCCAACCACCAAATTTGGATCACTAGATGCCAAAGAAAGAAAAAAAAAATCAAGCATGTATGCACAATAAAACTGCTCAACCACAATGGCAAGCCCAGACCTTTCAGTTATTTCCCAATCTCTTCATTTGGGTTCCCTGTCTTGCTGCACCCTGTGTGTGATGGCAAATTTTGGATTATATATATGAATAATAATGTGTAACCACCACACTCACATCCTGAAGCTTAAATTGTTTGTGTAAACTGCTTGTTTTTGGTTGGCAATAAAGTGAAGAAAAAAAAGAAAATTGTGTTTCACTCAGGACGCAGAAGGCTGGGTGAAGGGAGGTAAGTAGATGTTTACTCAGAACCAAATCTCAAACCATAAACTGTCACATCTCTGACAACAAGCCCATTAAGATATCAAACAAGCTAAATTCAGAGATAATTCTGCTCATTTGGTTGTGTGGCATTTAATGAACTGTTCTATATATTTCCATGAATTACTATTTTTGAATGACTTTATAATCTGATAAATGTTCCATTTTGATCAACGTCTTCATCTTAGACTTTGTTGGATGGAAACAGATGTGAGGATGGAAGCAAGAAAAGGAAAGAGATCAAATAGAAAACTGGCCACATGTCAGTAATGTGGCCATCAGACTGGCCACATGAATGGCCAAATAACTTCTTACTTACTGTAAACTCTAAAATGGAGGTTTTCCAGACAAATCTGGCAACTAGTTGCATTTGTTTTTTTCTAGGGTTGATCGGTTAGTTTCATGTCGGATTTCTAAAACCAAAAGAAAGGAAACGCCAAGAAATTTAATCAGAAACATATAAATCAGCGGTCATGATGTAACATGATTCCCATGTTGGTTATGTTAGGTGAGTCTGATTGTGTCCGATAAGACATTTGAACGGATCTGACGATGAGGAAGACACTCAATGTAATCTTTCTTTCTTTCCACTGACGTTCTTTTATAGTCGGTGTTGCTTTGTTTGAACCAGCATCACCAACCTGTCGACATAACGAATACCCAGCCAGCGACGGACAATGTTGCCCGATGTGCCAAGAAGGTAGAGAACAACAAATAAAAACAAAAGGAAACTGGAGCCATTTTGTGTGGTTTATATATTTCCGTTGAAAAAACCGCTCAGCCTTGAACGTTGCCTTGGCAAACTTCAGCTCGATAAACTAGCATGACAGAGCGTCAATGTTAATGGATGGGATAAGACGTTCGAAATAAAAATAACGTCAGAGTTTTAAAACACGCGATGCTTTATACCAGGGTGTCAGACAGACTCGTTCTGGCTTTGGGCCAAATCAATATCATGAGATCATAGATACTCTTAAAGGGCCAGTTGTGTCAGAATGTATTGATAAAATCCGTAAACAAACTGTTGAAATATCAATGAATCCTTATATTGTTGAACAATTTTTCAGTCCCTCTAGTATTTTGTGATACTTTTTTGTGATGTTTGCAAATAAAAATCTAAGTGTTTGTGGAACTAATTTGGAAATATTTGCACTTATTTATGATGGTAAATGCAACTTTTTATTACTCGCTCTATGGATCATGGACTATATAATCTGACATCAATTCAAACAGAGGCAGCTGTTTAGTACAAGTCAGAAAGTTTTTGACAAATTTTGAGAAAAATCTGCAATAAACTTCCAATTATGTTTCAGCACAAAAATTCATAAATTATTGTGAATTTCCATGAAATTTATGTTATGCGTTTGTAATGAATTTGATGCAATTTGATAAACACTGCATTGATTTGATTGATGACATAATATGTAATCACACTTAGTGTTTAGTCTGGAATCTAGAGGGCCACTTTTGTGTGGCAGGCCATATTTGGCCCACGGGCCTTGAGTTTGACACATGTGCTTTATACCATAAGATCAGAGGTGTAGCCCACCCAAAACTCAATTGAAAATAGCACTACTTCATTATATTCTTACATGAATAATAAGTATCCATGGAATGACAAGAGTAAAACAAATATTTGGCATAAGGGCGAATTGGGGATGTAAGTAGATGTTTAAATTTAATAATTTGGGGATACGTTATTTTAAAATATTAAAATAATTTAATATTTTTAAATTATGTCAAGTGGACAAATAACATTATATGGAAAAGTTAGTATTTTAAAGTCTAAAATATGATTTATATATACATATACATTACAAAATACATTGAAATATATATTACAAAACAAGGAATCATATCAGAAAAAAACATTTTACAAATGATTATTAAATCAATGTAACCACAAACAATATATAGGTTACTGTATCTTCATCACCTTCAAAGGTCTCATCAGATTCAGACAGATATGAAGATCAGAACAACAAAGCTTGTAGTAAAATTATTCTCATTTTGACAAACTGTAGCTGTGTGTCTGTATCTGTTAAGCTTTTGGTTAAAACATGTTTGTTCTTCATTTAGTGAAATTACACATAGCAGGTAGAGTATTACTCAAGTGAAAGTAAAAAAAAATGCAGTGCGGTAAAACTCCTTAAAAGAAAAATATTTTCCAAAAAGTTACTCAATTAACTTAATAAAAGTAATTAATTTCTATCCCCTCTGCTTAGGATCCACACAATGGAAGGGGGGAAAAATCCTATTTAAAGAAATTTGAAGCACCAGAACTGATCAGCATGCCATGAAAAGAGACACAAAAAACAAAGCAGCAGTACTACAAGGTCTTCAAAAAGAATGTTCTTTCTCCTCTTTGACTCTTATAAATAATAAAATCATCCACAATATTTTCTCAGACAAAAACAACAGTCCTGACTTCCCAAGAGATGTTTATCTGTTGTCTGCTGCAGGAAATATGTTGCTAGGACATTTTTCTGTATAATACCATTTCAAACAACAGTCTCTTTTTAACTTTATTTGGAATCTTAGCTATAAATAAGCCTTGTTGTGATGAAGATGAAGATCTATTTCTTGTAAAATAATTATCCTGTTGTATTCTTACAGGAACCGTGGTTGGCAGGGACTGCACAGCTGAGTCAGGAACACACTGTGTCCCCTGTCAGACAGGAACTTACATGAACAAATATAACGGACTGAAGAGCTGTCTCTCCTGCACCATCTGTGACTCAGGTGCAGTCAGGGAAACTGAAAAGACGGGACATTTGATAACAATTTAAATAGTCGTAACCAGGGGCGTCGCCAGAAATATTGGGCCAATATTGGGACAAAAAAATTTGTTTTGGCCCCCCTGCTGTTATAATTGTTTGAGTCTATTTGACCCATAAAAAGCGTCACAATTTTAAAGGCTTGAAACCGCCTTGCTTTATGTGGTTCAACATTAGCACAATATTTACTGCTCATGAATTTTACATCCAACAGTCCACATCTAGTATGCAAGTATGTTGCTTAAATTTTTTTCTATTAGTTTTAGATACTGAAATGTCTCTCCCCTTGAGCAACAGTCAAAAACAATGTGCAACTACACATAAACCAATCCAGACTTATGTCGTTATGTCATTGTAAATGCTATGTCGTTCCATATTATTCAGGCTGTAGTACATAACTTTAATAAAAAAATATGTTTTCTCCATATTTGCTAAAGTTGTCACAATGTTGTAGCGGTTTGCTATGAGACAGATAATCTGTGAAAACAATCAATCTCCTCCATCTGCTTCCTGAATTACTATTACTGGTTAAAGTAATGCACCGTTCTGACCAAAAACAACCAATCAGAACTAGGGGGACCTCTTAGCACTGTTCATTCCTTCACTGGTTAATGTGCTAATGGTGGAGAAACAACTTATCATTACAAGAAACCATTTATCTGCCATCATTGGTAACTAAGCTGAGCATTCACAGTTCCAATCTGCACAGCTCTGTCCTATGCTAGCTGCAGCATGGCACAAATCAAGGGGAAGGAAGGATGGGCAGCACCACATGAGATTGTGATTGACAGCACTAAAACTCTCCTGCCACTGACTGGGTGTTTCTAGAGAACCCTCGGAGAAGGCAGAGGAAATAGATTTTTCACACATTATCTCTCATACCGTATTGCCACAACATAATGACCGTTTAAAAAAATATGTGAAAAAAAATATTTAAAAAAAAATTGCAGCTTTAATTTCACTCAGGAGAGAACAAGTCAGGAGGGACGTGGGCTATAACTGCTGCTGACTGACTCATCTGTTATTGGTAAAAGGCACAGGGAACAAGTTAAATATATGAATATGTTAGTAATTTTTTTCCTTAATTCATTAAAGCTAGTGAAATGGAGGCAAACAGTAATCTGTAGCTAAGCTTAACTATGCTAAATGGTTGATAATCTTGGTGAAAAACTGGGTTATAAATTAACATTCTTGCCTTTCTCTCTCTCTCTATCTCTCTCTTTGTTGTTTTTGAAAACCCGATTTTCTAACTTTTCTTAGCAGCATAGTAACAGTCGTTTTGTGGCAGCTGTATTCAGCTGCAGCTTCTACTGACTGTAGCTGCATACATCACTGTTAAGCCTCCAAGCAGGAACGAACCATTTAACACAGATAGGAGGGGTTCAGGGCAAAAACGGATGTGTGTTTTTTGGTCTGGGAGGGGTAACATTAAATTCTTACTGCTAAAAACAATTTTTGAAAATACAATATGATTAATTTTGTATTTGACAGGATCTTGATTTTTTAATTTTATTTCTATGCACAAAATACAAATAATTAAATTCTGGAGGGCCTCTTGGTCAGGGCCCCTAGAATTGTCATCACTTTCCCTCCTATACCGCGCCCCTGGTTGTAACAAGTGCTTTTATTTTCTAGGACTTGGTCTCTTTGCAAAGCAGAACTGTAAACCAACATCGGATTCGGTTTGTGATGTTCTAAGTGGGTTTTTCTGCAAAAGTTTAGTAGATGGTACAGGATGTAGCACAGCAGAGAAACATTCACTCTGTAAGCCAGGAGAGAGAATAGAGCAGCCTGGTGAGTCTGAATTCATTCGTGGATTTTAAACCATTTGTAAATGTTGGTGTGTTTCTGTGTTAAACTGTTCGTGTTTTAACAGGAACCAGCAGACATGATACAGTGTGTGAAGCTTGTCAGCCAGGCTCCTTTTCCCCACATGGACTGAACTGCACTCTGTGGAGAAAGTAAGATAACAGGACCTTTCAGATCTTCATTTCATTCCACATGGCAGAAACTTCCTCAAAAGTTGGCAGTTTGAAACGACCCAACTTAGAATGGGGGGTTATAACAAACTATGGTAACCATTATTACAGCCATGACCAACCTCGCAATGTAGTCATAAACCCAAACCCACTTTGAACTGTATGGTTGCGGAGCAAGTGTGGCAGGATTTAAGGTGAAGACAAAGTGCCATAAGGCCATTTTGCACTGCAGGACTCCAACACAATAAGCATTGATGACACTCAGATTTAATAGCTGCAGAGGAACTTCAGCCTGACAGGTGTTTAATGTGAGGAATAAACTGAAATATCAATGTTGAAAAATCTCCTCATTATATTTTCTACATCAGAATTCTCTTCCAGCAAGAGTTTTCTTCTACTACCTTCAGCTGCAGGCAGATGAAATTGAGTTTAAATTAGTTTTTTATGTAATAATAATGGGAATAATGTGGCACCGGTGGCTCAGGAGGTAGAAGTTTGTCCCGTTACAGATGGGTTGGCAGTTTGAACTCCAGCTTTGTTTGTCTCAGTCATGGTGTCTGCCGGCTGCTTTCCCATCATCATGTTAATGACTGAATGTTGTGGGAAGCATGACTCTGCACTCAGAAAAGTGCTTTACAAGTACAGGTCTTAATGTTAGGAGGAAAAAACTTAGCAATGTGTTCATTTAGAGCCTCTTTGTTCCAGTTCTCAGGCTCCACCGCCCTGCATGTTTTAGGTGTTTCCCTTCTTCCACACACCTGACTTTCAGGTGCAGCACATTGCATGCAGAGGAAATCATGCAGTAATTTGAATCAGGTGTTCTGGAACAGAGACATTTACAATATGCAAGGCAGTGATCTCTGAGGACCAGAATTGAGCAACACTGATTGAAATTGAAAACAATGCACAACATGGATGTTTACTCTAAAAGTGCCAGTTCATTAAAGGCAGAACAAGTATGTGTAAATTTGGCAATAGAAGGTTAAAATGTGTTTCTTATTTTCTCAAACAGATGCTTTGAAAACCAAACCAAGGTCCAAGACGGAAGCTTAACAGCCGATGTTGTCTGCAACAATGGATCATTAAGACACAGATATTTTCTGTTGCTGCCATTTGTTAGCTTCTTAATACTGTGCTTAGTGCTTTCCAAAGGTTTGTGGTGATTTGAATAATTGTTTGATTTAACTGTCAAGTTTTAAAGCTTCTGCTTGTTAAAAAAATATAGTTTACATGTTCAAAAGCAAGTAGCACTGGTTACATTTACTTTAATAACATTTAGGAAAAAGAGGCACTAATAAAGTTTTTACTGCACTGTACTTTTTCATTTCAGTATTACTACTCTTACTTCAGTAAATTGATTGTACATTTAACAAAGTAGATAGGAAACATCAAATTCTTAGATTTCTTCAATGTATGATCCATGTATACATATGATCCATGTACATTCCATGTATGTATTCCATGTACGATGTTTATTCAAATTTGAACAATTTCTTAGCAGTTTATACATGTTACTGTTTACCTCTATATTTTGTATTCATAAACACAGTTGTTTTAATTGAAAGGTTACATAAAAGTTTGTTTATGTATTTGAAAGTAAAAGTTTGTTTACTCTTTAAATCAGGGGTCTCACCAGTCCTCGAGGGCTGCTGACCTGCCTTGCTAATGACCCAATTATTCTATTCAGGTGAGGTGCAGCAGAGGCACATCTAAAAGTTGCAGGACGGTGGCCCTCGAGGACTGGTGTTTGAGACACCAGCTTTAATTAAGACAACAAAAAAACTTTAGCAATTTTGCATGCACTCCGCATTCTCCACCAGATGGCGCCTCCTAACTTCATATTTGTGAACATCAGCGATGAAATGTTTCTAAGCATATCCCTAAATATTTTTTGCAACATTGCACCAGTAAAATAAAGTATTTGACTGTAACACTTTAAAAACTTTCAAAAATTAGATTGTAGGATATAATTATTTAATGTCTGCTGGAGAAGCCCCGTTTATTGCTACAAAAGAGGAAAAACAGAGAGAATAACAGATCAAACCATAAAAGTATAATACTTTAACAAGTTATAATAAACAGTTTATTAAATTTATTCAACAAAAGCCTTGTCAGTCTCTGTTTCCGTGTTAGACTTGTTGCTGTGGCAGCCATGGACAGGAACAGCGGGACAGGTGAATTTGGATTATCGTAACCATAGTGAGAGAGAAGAAGTGCTGTCAAGCGGAGTTAGACAGCGTTAAAACTGCAAAGAAGGTTTGCTTTCAAAATAAAAGTGTTACCATATCACTGCCATAAATATAAACAGAATTAATCATATTTTGAAAATCAAATACGGAAATAACAAGCTACTTAAGTTCCTTTGGCTAAAAACTCCGACATCGAAGCCTTAATGATTCTGAAACAACAGAAAACTTTAAAGTAGCTTTCCTAGTTTAATTCAGTCTAAGCGTCACCTCCAGCCTCGTATTCTGAAGTGAGAAGAAGTTCGGGAGAGCAAAGTTTGGACGTGTCCAGTTAACGTTGGGCTGCTTGGGAGTTGAACCAAACTCTTAACGATGCATATGCTGGCGTCAAACGGATCCATCATGGACCTGAACTCCGAGTGGGTGAAAGTTAAAGCTCACTACAGAGGGTAAGTGATTCTCCGTGGGATGCAGCCGGAAAGCTGTCATTATTTATCCGAGCCGAGGTGGAGAGGGGGGGAGGGGGGGAAGCACCGACATTGTGTTATGGGTCAAACTGTACCCTCGTCATCTTCGGCTCGCGCTCAGCGCTTCCGCCGCACACCTTACCCGCGGCGCGCTCTCAGCTGTACGGAGGAAAACTAGTTCCAGCTTGGAGAACGGTTGCACAAATGCCTGAAACTCGCAATTCTTTATTTTAGAATGTATGTCAGAAGGTAATTGTGTCGTATTTTTTTTCTTGAGGTGCTCACGGCCCATTATGCCAAGGCTTCTCGGTTTAAACCATAAAGGTCAGATGAAGTTGAACGTGACGCAATTTTGTAATCAGAAAAAGTTCAACACAAGGCAAAGAAATTTTGAAACCTGGTTTATTTCCTCCATGAATTCTCCTCATCTTCTGGTAAATCACAACTAACCATCATAAACTCTCTTCCCCTTAACAGGAATAAGGAATTATATTGTGGATAGACTCATGTCAATATATTCAATCCTTCAACTAAAATAAACACTAGTAGATAAAAAGTTGTTGGAGCTCTGAATATACCACTTGACAGGTTCTGAGCTGATAGATATGGGCTGTAAAAGCATCTCATAATGTGGAGATGCTTCACTTGTACATGTTATACATCTACCTGCTGTATTCACATGTAAATGAAGGCACTCTTTAGCTCTGTAAATATTATTAAAGGGAGTTGAACTGATCGGTCTCAGAGGGCCTCTGTTCTCTTGGATTCTGATTCTGATCTACCAGAGTGACTCTTGTGTCTGTGTAAGAATGGACTGCTGCTTATTGTTGTTCAGGATGCAGAAGTCTTAATGAAGAAAACACACCTGAGGTCCCACCAGCATGTCTCCCTGTGGACCTGTGTGTGTGTGTGTGTGTGTGTGTGTGTGTGTGTGTGTGTGTGTGTGTGTGTGTGTGTGTGTGTGTGTGTGTGTACTGTTTGAGACTTGACAACCTGCTTTCTTTAAACCACATGTTGTAAAAGACACTCAGTTTTTTTAATGTTCTTAGAAGACAGTCACTATCTTCCTGTAGTCCCTCTGCTTCAAGGTTCGAACTCCAACAACTCGTCCTCATCACATCCCCGTCACACCTGCATATCTGCCTGCAGTGCAGTTTGTTAGAAAGCTAAACGCAGAAACATTGACCTCTAATTAGATGTTTGTGACAAATGGTAGAAATGAAAATACGCAAAAGTTCCAGATAATTAAGAAGTGAGGACAAGCTTTTACAAACCTTGGGTTTTGTTGTTTAACATGTATTTTTGTGATGAGCATTTTTAAAAAGGAAGATTGCCTTTTATATTAAAACAAGATTCTTAGTTTTGGACATAACGTTTGAGTTAAAAAAAACCCTAAACTAACATCTTGCAGAACTATTGCTCTGTTGAACTGCAGCAGTCTGCTTCATTTGCAGATTTAATTAGTTTTATTTACACTGAACTGATTTCAGACTGTTGTTTGTTGGCCAAAGTTAGTTTATATTTATTTATCTATTTTATATTTCCTATGATGCACTAAACATATTGTGTGATTTTGTGTCTGTATATGAATATATTCTTTTGCTCCAGTGACTGTTTGTACAGGGAAGTAGTAAAAAAGAGACCCTCTGTTTTGAAGGTACATATTTGTCTGACCAAATCAAAGTAAAGAAGAAACAGAAAATGTGGAATATAATCTGTGATATCAAGATTTTTAAAAATACTTATTGTGTTGTAATTTTTTGCCAATATTAATCACCACTGGTCTAAATGTGCCTGCATAATTCAATTAAACTCAATTAGGTTTATTTGATGTGGACAGATTCACATTAACATTGACAAACTGAATAAAACAGCATTTCCATGTATCATGGTGCTTGTAGCATGAGCTAATTTGCAGCATTTGTCCCTAGATGGGCTTTTCTTAACAATATACCTAAAAACTATTAACAAGTCAAATGATGTTAGAAGTTTAAAATAATACAACATGGTGTTGACAACATATGCAACATTATAAATATAAAGCAAGAAAATGTAAAAACGAAACAATAAAAAAGAAATATTTCAAAGTGGTTACATTTCTGTTTTTGAAGTAGCCAAAGTTTTTTTTTTTTTTTTTTTTTTGAACATACTGAAACTGGATTTCCTTTTTATTGGGAGATTGGCCGAGTTATCCTCCGATTTTATCTACGTGCTAAAGGTCTGAAAATCTACCACTTTTTAAAAGAGATCGGTGATTGGCCTGAATATTGCAATGTGTGCACCCTTCATTCCAATATCATTAAACTATTGAATTGATGTAAACATCATTAATCTGACTGATGAGGCTGGCTGAGTCTTTAGACCTAAGTCAAGTTTTCCAGAATAAATAACTGTTTTGTGATTCTGATAATTTTAGTGCCGTTTACCCTGACATTTATTTTAAAGGGACAGTATTCTGTGTTTTCCAATTACATGGAGTCATTTTATAGCACAATCAAGTAACTGTTGCCCTTAATTGTCAGTTACACAGGAGTGCCACAGGGCACTATACTCTCACCGTTCCCTTTCACTCTCTACACTTCAGACTTCCAGCACAAATCCGACTTCTGTCATTTACAGAAATACTCAGATGACACTTCAGCTGTTTGTTTCAGAGATTGACAAGAGGCTTATGGTGTGGGAACAATCCTCAATTTGATCAGTCAAAACGCTGAATGTGACAGGCAGCCAATCAGAAAGCACAGACTCTCCACCCGCTTTGCTTTCGGAGGGGAAATTACCGGGGAATCCCAAACAGCTGAAACTGCTCAACGCTTAGCCTGGCAGCAGGGCTAGCAAATCAGGAAGCTCGGACTCTCCACCGGCTTTCTGAGGGGAAATTACGGAGGGGAATCCCAAACAGCTGAAAGCTAAGCCTGGCGGCAGGGGTAGCAAAGCATGGCACCCGCCATGCTTATAATACACTGGGGGAAACCCTGCAAATGTTGCATGTTCTTCAAAGAACTGCATCGCACTGTTCGATATGTAGCTTATGTTTTATTAATGTTTGCTTTGTCAGTTTCTTCTCTAAAATTGTGTGTTTAACAGCAACACAACTTCTGTGTACATTGTAAATAGTGCAAAAATAAAAAAACGAACAAATAAAAGCAACACTGGTATATTTGCTCTTGTACTGCCATTGTATTTGCTCTTTCAACTGACTCTGTAAAACCTTTTGAATGCTCCACCCAGAGTCGGGGTCCTGGATCTCTTACATCTTTATTTTGTGGGTCAGAAGCTGGAAAGTTTGTGAATCACTGGTATGGAGGACATTTGGATAAAGAGGACTTCAAGGCCTCCTGAGAATGTCCTTTCTTTAAATGCTGTTGTGTTTGAGATTTAGACATAATCTCCACCTGACGGTGCAGCCTGGAATGTTTGTGTTACTCAAAGAACATGTTCCCAGAAACGCCTGGCAGTTTCTGCTTTTAAAGTAGCAGCTAATGCATACTTATGGTAAACTCAATCACAACTCAGCTGATCAGACCTGTGTGTATCGTTGTGTAAACTACTAGAGGACCACTTTCACAATATTTACCAACAAGGGGAAGTGATTTGTGGAAAGTGACCTTTTCCTCACTTCTTTTGCAGTTCTACTACTGCGCTCTACTAGTGAGGTTTAGATTAAGTATAAGGTAAGGGATAGACTAGTAATGGTGAAGGTTATAGAAAATGCATAAATACACAGTTATTAAAATGAATAGAGGTCAATATAAAGTCCACAGTTTGTATAGAAGTACAAGGGTGTGTGTGTGTGTGTGTGTGTGTGTGTGTGTGTGTGTGTGTGTGTGTGTGTGTGTGTGTGTGTGTGTGTGTGTGTGGCCTGTAGGTGATGTCGCCCAATAATGCTGAAGTTAATTCCATCGGTTTCCTATAATCCTTCTTTTTGATCCATTCTGAACACACTGACCCCTTCATTTGTGACTCATGTCCAGATGAATCTCATCTTGGCCAAACGGAGTATTGGCCACATTGTTCCACTTCCTGGATTATTCTCTCTGTATAAAGTTTTCCTAGAATTTACTGTTTTCTGCAGAGAATAATGCTGTAAAAACTAGAAGAGCATATATTACGTTAGCATACATTAAAGGATCCAGTGAAGCGAACTAGCTGGAGGTTGCTTCCTGTTGAAGAACAGTTGGTTGTTTCCACTGTGATCACATGCTTGCTGAGGAGGAAGGCTAGCTCAGTGACTCCAGGACACTGGAATATACTGAGTGGAATTAATTAAAATAAAATGTGGTTTAGGTGCTGACTTGGACTAAAAGCTTCCTGGTTACTGGTCATGGAGCGGGAAGTGATCTGTGTTATCAGGCTTCAGGCTACGCAGGCGTTGCATCTATCTATCTATTCTGCCCTCTGCTGTGGATGTGTCATCTTAATGACCTCAGATTGTGGGATAAAGGTAAAGATTTTAATATATATTTAACCCCAATTACATGAAGTTTAATAACTGAACTGGACTTTTGATCATTTTATTGTATTGTTAATCTTAATGTTTTATTTTGCAGCTGTTGTGAATTAGCCATAAAATTCAGATTATCTCCATCTGTCCCTATCAAATAAACATTGAATAAAAAGTACATTTGTGTGAAGGCTAACCTTAAAAAGAGGGAGAATTTAATGTTGTTGTTATATAATTATTAAACATTAAACCCCTAATGTTGAAGGACTTCCATACCCTTGTTGTCCTGTAGATGGACATAAATATGAAACACATTCATATTCTACATCCCAGGTCTGTGTGGTTAGAATGAAAAAAGTGGAATTTGAGAGAAAAAAAATCTAACAGATTTCAATGCTGCCAGAAAGTAGGAAGACTATGTATTTTTTCTTTAATACAGAAAGTTTACTTCTCTAGAAATATCTCCAGAATTCAGTCATTGTTGCTGTTGGTCTTCATCAAGACAACGTTTTAAAAACATGTAGACGAGTCTGTCTGCTGCAGTGTGGAACACGAAGCCTGAAGAATGCAACTATGGGACTGCTTCAAGATGTGGGGCAGTGAATGAGGGTGGGTCGGTGTTTACTTTGAAAAGCTTTGGCTTCCAGCAGCAGCACAAGTGGTGCTGAGGCACAGAAGGGAATACAGAAAAGAAAGAAACTCTAGACTCTAGGAAGTTTGACAAGTTGTATCTGTCTGAAGAAACCGTTAAACTGTTACTGCTCAGGCTTCGTATTGTCATGGTGTGATATTGATATTGCACTACTACTACTACTGGCTCTTACCAATACTGATCTGGTCCAGTATCTGTACCTATTTTTATTACTTATTTTGTTTTGTAAAATTTTAGAAAAGGCTTGATCAAGCAATATTACTGAGAGAATAGTCAACAACATTATGTATGAGACAAACTGACCCATTTGTTATTAACCAATGTCTTTAATAAATCTGAAACCTAAACATAATATTGTGCAATTGAATAAAAAAAGAAGGGAAGACCCTGAAAAAGCCAGTTGGGTGCTTGGATGATTGGAACCAAAAAAAGGAAAACAAAACTTATTGTCTATACTTCCAACTGTTTTAAACTTAAGAGTCCACAGCTCCAGTTTCACTCACTGTGCCCAAAACAATGTGGTCTTTATTAAAACAATAGCATAACCAAATTAAGCGTTAACAAATCAACTTATCACTGCAGTCCTTAACGTGTCACTAACTCCTAAGCCAACTGTTTTTTGCTGATGAACTGCCTAATGTTTGTTATGTTTCTGCAGGAATTTTGATATATTTTTTTTTTTTTACATAAATTTGTTTAGTTCCCTTTGGCCAGTTTGGAGCTGGAGTAGCGAGTGTTGCCATGGTGAGCACTGATGATGGCATTACTCGGTGTTACAAATGTGTGATTTATTTGCTATACGCAGTGTAAATTGATTGAGGGCATAATGATAAAATGCTCTCATCTTTTAGCATTTGTGTTTTAACCAAAGATGAATGTTTTCATTTGAGCTGAGTATTAGAAACAAGAATATATCTGACTGGATTAGCTCAGTACAATAAGCTTTGTTTATGGCGACAACCAAGGCGGTCTGTATCTGAACGAATTAGGAAACAGTAATAAAGCACCTTTAGTGGATCTTAGCAGTTATACCTTAAAGCCGGAGTGTGGTGTTTACGTGCTCGATGTCGCTCTACATTCACTCAGGTGGGTGTTAAAGGGTGTGGAGCAATTTCTGAAGAGAGCCTCTCTGTTTCTGCTCCACCTTGTCAGAGTCCAACTGATATTTGCTATAAACACACCCAGAAAGCTGTCTGACACACTCGGGAGACCACTGGCTGCAGCTCAGACAGATTCCACTTCAGTGCTTGGTGTGTGTTTGGCCCTGTCTCCATGTGGACGTTGGTACTGATCAGCTGCATTGTTGAATATCAATACAAGCTGCAGAACAATCCAGAGTCAGTCCTCAACAGAACTCTGAGTGTGGATGTTGAAACTCAACATTTGCACCCTTATTTAGAAAAGTCCTTGGCTGATAAGGGTACATGAAGGCCACAACTGAGATGAAATTCAAACAACAGAGATGGTAAACACATTGTTTATGACCTTTGAGTTCAACACTACTCATTTTATAGCCTCAGTGTTTAAGAGAGGGTAAAGTCTTGGTCACTGATTCGTAAACCGGAAAAGTGACCAACATATTTGTTTTCAGACATGTGGTGTGTGCACGTGAGCTCCATCTAGTGGCTTGGAAGAATAAATATCGTCCTGTTTACTAGTTCAGCTAACCTTTTCTTTAAGTGAGATTGTGAGGGAACATTGTTAGTAGTCTGCATCTCATCTGTAATAAAGTCAGAACATGCTCCAAAACGTTCAGTATTATAGATTGCAGATCACCATGGCTTTCAGTGTAAATGACAGATGCCCATATAAAAAAGTTCTGGACTCTGTGGAGAGCGATCCATGAGTGAAAATGATGTCATGCTCCTTGAGCCTCTCGGTCACAATCAGAGCCCAGTGAGTGCTGGCATTGTCATCAAGGAATATCCCTCTGGAAGAGAGTCAGTCTGGACTCATCACTCAATCAAGTTTATGTGTATAGTAATGAGGCAACAAGGCTGAAATGTGCTTGCATGGACACAACATTGATCTTCACAAATCTGCCCATCAAATCAATCCTCAGCTGCAGCTGATCCAGAACGCTGCTGCTCGCGTTCTCACTAAAACCAGGAAGCTAGAGCACATAACACCAGAGTTAAAGTCCCTACACTGGCTCAAAGAATAGACTTTAAAATACTGTTGTTGGTTTATAAATCACTGAACAGCTGAGCAACAAACTACATTACAGATATGCTGTTGCTGTATCAACCTTCCAGACCCCTCAGGTCTTCTGGTTCTGCTCTGATTTTTTTTTCTTTGTAGGCAGACCTGTGAAAAACAGTTGCAGTTATCAATGAGACTAAAGATAAATGCATGGAGTAGTTTCTCTTGATCTTGCTGGGAGTTAAAATCATACCAGTTTCTTCAATCAGTGAGTATTGAACAGCCTCAGTCCTGACGGAAACATAGCCAAGTTCTATTGTCGTACGTCTTCGATTTGATTTCACCAAAGGTTTAAGTGATTGTCGTCGATCATGAGACTGTGAGAGCCATCATAGTTTGAAGCAATCAGCACTGGATCCTGATGTGTTATTTTTGCTGTATTTGTTTACATGCTTGATAAAAATGATAAACAAGACGGCTGTAATAAGTGGGCCTTTCTGAATACATCATTTTCTCTGCTGACCTGTTTGTGTGTCCTGGCCTAGTAAATGCCTTGAGGAAGCAGCTGAAACATTAAGCTTCATTGAGACTTTGCTGTATTTCACATTATCAAGGAGAAGTTTTGTCTGCATTCAGTAATAATGAAGGAATTGACCCCTTGGTTAGAATTCTTGCGTTAAGATCCAGTCTTTAAAGTAAAACCCTGTTCATGACATCTTCTGTTTGTGTGGTTTCAGGTTGATGTTGATCACTGACTTGGCTGCCACGGTAAGCTTCGTGGAGCTGTGTGAGGAAGTGAGAACAATGTGCAGCGTTGCTAAGCAACAGCCCATCACACTCAAGTGGATCGATGATGAAGGTGAATGAGCTACATGGTCAGATACCATATATCTGTTTGACTTCTGCTGAGTTTGTATATTCTCTTCTGAGTACTTTTGCAAACTGAAGTCCTGGACTGGCTTCACAAGTCATCACCACCACAGTACACTTGGAAATTACTTTATGTCCTGCATCTAGGCCTGTTGTGATAAACGATAAATCAATTAATTGACCGATTAAAAAAACCTATCGAGATAATTTTAATTATCGTCTTTATCGTCTCTTCCTGCCTTTTTTTCTTTCTGTTGATGACACCGAATGAAAAAAAGCCCAGCTCCGGTGCTCTCCACTGACCCGCCCTTCTTAATTTCCTTAGTCTAATGTCCAGTGCACATTACACTAGTTGTCGGCCCATTTTCAAACCCTGAGAGACACATTAGCCGACAGAAATCCTAGATATAACGGTTTGATCGGGTTCGTCGTGCCGTGTGGTGTCCAGCCACATGGGCACAAAATAACGGCTGCAAGTCCAGTTAACTAATTTTAAAATCAGACATTAATCAATACTTTATTAGAATATACCTGTGAGGCATGTGGCTAGAGTCAGAGTAAAGTCCGACTGAATGAAAATAATTATGATCTATTTATGTCACCTTAACGAAGAACAGCTGAAAACCTACCGGGTTTATCAACTGAGGTAGCAATTTGGCTCCAACTCCTCCCTTTTTCATTTCTATATTGTTTGCACAAAACTTTAAATACATATTAATGTTGTTTGAACATATCATCTCCAATGTCCGCTGGTCTTCGGGTTGCGCCGTTTCAGCTGGTTGTGATTCTCCTCCGTAATTTCACCTCAGAAAGCAGGAGGAGAATCCGCGCGTTCTGATTGGCTACCTGTCACATTCAGCGTTAAGCTCCCAGTCGGGGAAAACCCCTGATTTAGATCGGAGCCACCAAGATCTACCGTAACCCACCACACACTTCTGGATGATCGGTTAGATCAGCCAACGTTCTAAGATTGTCATAAGGGGAAAATAGGGGCAAAAAATGGTGTAGTGCGAACTACTGCATCAGGAAGTCAGGTGTGCCTGTTTTCTCTATTTAAATCTAGAGATTACTGAAGGACAACACAGACTTCATAACCTGCACTCTTTTGGTTGAATGCAGTATTTATTTCCACTTTGGCTTTATGTTGTTTAGTTTTTATTCAGTATGTTTTTTATTAATGGAGACTGAGAATCCATTTTATTTTTGTTTTTGGTTGTTTTGTTTATTTAGTTTATCAATTCCAGTGTTACCTGTTATTTTGAAAATAAATATCAGGAAATCGCATGTATTATTAGTCATTTCCATTAAATCAGTGTCAAGAGGTCTTGAAACAATCTTATCGTTTATCGCAATAATTTCTTTAGACAATTAATCGTCCAGCAGAATTTGTTATCGTGACAGGCCTACCTGCATCTATAGAATTATGCTAAACTTGTTGACCCATCACAAAAATAAGACTTCAGACTCAACTTGAACTTGTGCCCTAAAGACTTGAGTCTTGGTCTCCTGGTCTGAGATGCAAATCTTAGTACCAGTTTTATGTTGATCTAAAATTTGCTATTGATACTTAGCAAGTCTTAAGTATTTGCTAAGTATTCATCTTTATTGTGTGTGTTACAGTTTAATCTGTCATCTCCTGCCCCAGCTTACTCTGAATGCACCAGTTACTCTCTGCCTGATTACCTCAATTGCATGCCCCTGTGTTGCTGCCCCTAAAGCTCTCGGGTTCTCTCCAGTCCTCTGCCAGATCGTCTGTAGCCCTGCCTCAGCTTTCAAGTCAACTGTTCTCTTAGTGATTTACCTGCCTTTGGGAGATTAGGGACTGTTTTTGACCCTGCCTAAGTCGTTGCCCCTTAATGTCTGTTGGTTGTATGCCTGTTTGGATTGCTATTGCTTTGTGGTGCATAACTCCTGCTCTCTCTCTGACTAGCCGTTTGATTTCTGGATTTTGTATTTAGTATTCGGATTCTGGAGTTTAGATCTGGATTAGATTCTGGGTTTGCGTGGACCAAGTTACCCCTCATTTCCTCTAGAGGAACTTTGAGTTTGTGTATTCTTCTCTAAAGACTCTCAGGTTTCTTCAGAGTAGGAACTTCATGGCAAAGGAGTGGGTCAGGGAAGACCCTCGTCTGTCATGGTTTTGTCCAACAGTTTAACAGTTTCTTCAGACAGATACAACACAGAACACTCTCAGGAGGCATTTGGGAAAAATAAACAAAAGGTTTTTGAACAAAGTGAATGAAATGTGTGTCTTTGTCTGGAGTTCTGGAAACGGGAGTGAACAGAAACACTGGAAACGGAGTGGTGAGAAGATCCATCCATCCATCCATCCATCCATCCATCCATCCATCCATCCATCCATCCATCCATCCATCCATCCATCCATCCATCCGTTCATCCATTTTCTTTACACCCTTGTCCCTCAGTTGGGTGTGGAGGGGGTCACCCTAAGTAATAAATTTACTCCTAAAGCAAAACAACACCATAACATGATGCTGCCACCCCCATACTTCTCAGTACTTTTCCTTCAAATGTGACCCGTTTGTGTTTGCAGGAGACCCTTGCACTATTTCCTCTCAGATGGAGCTGGAGGAGGCTTTTAGGATTTACAGCAGAAGCAAGAGATCTGGACTGCTGCTGCATGGTGAGTTCCTTCCTCAGCTGCTTTCAAACTGGACATAAAGGCATTTTGTCTTGGAGCATAATAAAAATCTGGAGGCAAATTATCATTAAATCATCATTTCAGAACATCTGTTGCCAAAAAAACTCCTCTTGTTTCTAACCATATAATAACATCCAGACTGGGGATGTAAACAAATAATCGACTTACAATTAATTGTCAATAAATGGTTTACTGGATTAAAATTAATTTCATTCAATTATTGGGAATCAGAACTGTTGGGGTTATGCAGTTATTACTCATTATAACCAATAATTCATTATTGATTAAATTATCAATAAAAACAAATTATTTAGTTTAAGTGGCAGCTATCCTGCAGCCACCCCCACAGCATTCTCTAACCATAAAAAAAAGTATATTTCTCATTTGCTGAAATAATATTTCCCTTCTATTTGTGCAACAGCATATCTGTAATGCAGTTTGTTGCTCAGCTGTTCAGAAATTTGTGATTTCCCCCAAGCCTTCTTCTTTTGTTTTGTTAATAATCAAACTCAAAAGTTTGTGGTCCAACTTGATCCTCAGTAGATAACAGCCAAACACTTTATTGTCTCTAGCGTGTCACTATGAAATAAAATAACAGTGAAATAATTACTATTTACTGAAAACGTAAAAATAACAACTGATTATTGAAATGTTCATTTATATAAATATGTATTTTACGACACAAGTTGATTAATCTGTGGCACGTAAGGCCTTCCACACCTTGAATCTAATCTGTTGTATTTACTGATGTGACATGTTAAGATGCGAGTCTTCCAGTTCTTCTACTTTCTTGACAACTTTCGCCTTTCAATCAAAGCCTAATTTCTTCTATCACTTTCCAGGAAAAAATCGGTATTGTTTTAAATACTGTCATCTCCTGTAAGAGTATCAATAAATCTTGTCCTGGTCTGTAACTAATGTTTACATTTTTACATTTGTCGCTGCCATTACTTATAAGTCACTCTTGCTTTTTAGAACTTGAGCGCAAAGTAAATCGGTAATGTGTTTGTTTGGAGTTTAACCTCTGAAACTCTTTTTGTCTCTTCCAGTTTTCCCCAGTGCTCCAGAGCAGCCAGGCATGCCATGCCCTGGAGAAGACAGTAAGAGGATTCTTTAGTCCTTTTCACATTTATTTCAACTTTGCACAGATTTTTTCAGCTGTAGCTGAGAGGCAGCTAATCATAGAACTGTGTAAATGTCAGCAGTATGTGCTTGGGACTTGGTCAGAGATAACATGCAGGTCAGCTCCTAAAGCAAGCAACAAAGTTACTTAATGTGTGGATGTTGCCAGTTTTCCTTTGAACTTTCTCTGTAAGGTTCTATAATACTAAAACCTGTGGGTCACCTGACTTTACTCGTATATAAAATCCCAAGACTAAGACTAGAATATGCTCTGACCCATCATTTGAAGTTACAACAATTGCAACTATTCTGGAGGCGAGGCTCAGTAGCAGGTTTATATAAATTGACCATTGTACCAGAACGTCATTATTGAGGTCAGATACTGATCTTGATGATAGTGCCTGGCTCACAATCTTCAGTTGAATGCTTCCCAAAAGTGTTTTAATAAAATGTTCAACTCAGGGCTATGTGCTGGTCAGGAAGATTCCTCCACACTAAAGCCACTCATCAATGTCCTTATGGACCTTTTTGAATCCTGAAACTGAAGGGACCGTCTACCGTCTCTCCACCAAAATGAAACGGTCCAGAATGTCTGGATATCTCCAAGCATTAAGATTTTCTTTACCTGAACTAAACGTCTCGGCCCAACTCATGACAAACAACCTTATGTCATAATCCTCCTTCCAACAAACTTCCTACTTGATTTGATGTGTGTGCTGTTCGTCGGGCAGCAGCCAAATCAAAATTCTCTATTAGAATCACAGACAGAGACAAGATTTGTCAGAGAACATGCCTCCACTGCTCTGGAGTGCACTAGCACCATAGAAACCATTTTATGAAGCTTTCTAATCAATTTTCTTGAGGTAATGTGAAGGTGACATGACCTTTGAAGGACTGTATTGACTTTGTAGAGAGTTGGCAACCGCTGCGTCCTTTCGGCCCACTCTGATTTTATCCTAATACTACTTGGTGGTTGACCTGTAGTTGTTTCCAGTCACCTCTGTTCTATGACACCACTAGGATTTATGCCACACCACTGTGGCATATTTAGCAATGAGGAAAATTTAGCAAGATGATTTATTGGTAGCATTTTATATGAATTCCAGTTCTGGTATGCCAGAGAGTGATCCTAATCTTTCCCAATGTTAGTAGAACCAGTAAGAGAGTCTAATAGAGAGTCTAATAGAGATCTTATTTCCACATTTCTGCTGTATGCTTGAGATCTTTTCAGCTGTAGCTGGGAGACGCCCCATCACTCTAGAAACAGCTAAAAGTCATGTTAGCATGAAAGTGACTGGGAATGCCTGTCGCTTGTAGAGAGCTACTATTGGATTGGATCCATTTACACAGATACATAAATATTGACCCAGAACAATCAGCTTCGGCTAAACCGTCTGCATCTGTATGCAAGCAGAGAAATACAGCTCAGAGAAACACCGCAAACATTGATAATGAGTTTAAACATTGATAATGAGTTTAAACATTGTCTTTCATTTTGACTTTGATCAGTGCAAAAAGATATAAAAAAACGGTGTAAAATGTAGTGATTAAAAATGTTTCCAGCTTTCAGGCTTACAGATCAAGCACTTCTAGGCCATCAGATTGGGGTCTTTGTATAGAGAGGATATGTCTGCGTCCTGTTATCCTGATAATGTTAGAACATAAACATGAATTTCTAAAATGTTAGTTGGAAGTAATCTAGTGTTTGTTTGGCTTGTTCTAACATTGTCCCGAGGACTAGGCGATAAAATAACATTCTATGCAGAAGTTAAGCTAGTACTTAAATTATATTCAACACCATTTCCTTTGGACACTGCACATCGAAAATGACTTGGAGGAGCAAAGGGTATGCTGTAATTAAAAGCACCGGGTTTGGTCTCTGAGGAACATAAATGTGCTTATCCAATTTCATGGTGGCCTTCTTATCAATGTGATGTACATTCTGCAAGTTGAACAGTTGAACCTCAAACACTGGGATTCGCTGCAGTAACTGGTTTTCAAGATTAAATTTTTAGAGAAGTTTAATTGGTTAGATCAGGGAAACGTATATGGAATTTGCCATATTAACATTTGAAATGTTTTGGTTTGCTCCTACAAGAGGCAAATGTGAAACACCTGAATGAACAGTGAGCCTTGCAACTTCGTTGCGGGAACTCCATGCATCTGGCTGTGTAGAAAGAGGAATGTAGTGACCTTGAACAATATGGTTGCTGGAGCCAGAAGAGGTCTTGTCTAATTTATCACACATTAACCGTCTTTCAGGTTAATGGAGAGTAATCTGAAACAGAAATTATGCAATGAGCTGCAGATGTGTGGACAAAAATGGTCATAAGGAATGAGCATATATAATTACAGATTGAATGAAGTTGTCGGTGCTCTTACCTGAGCCTTTTTGGTTCAGGAATATCAGGAGTCTACCTGTTCTGTTAATGGATGGACAAGTTGATACACAACAATGTAGAATCAGTCCAGATGTTGAACTGCGAGGATTCACTGTTGCTATGTTCCTCCCCCAGTTTGTTCTCACACTGTTTGCTTCACTCCCTCGCTGTCTATTTGCTGTGCTAGCAACTTCCTACAGCTTTTGAACCGTACTCCTGGGTGTGTGTGTGTGTGTTTCTGTGTGTTGTATTTCATGGGGAACTGTCGGCTTTAGTGGAGACTTAACCCAGATTTACTGTGTGAAGAGAAGAGTGTCGTTCTGCGGGTAGGTAATGAAGGTTTTACTTTTATATTATCTGTGGCTCACTGCTGTGATTTTCTCTGTTATGCTTAATTTGGTTCCATACTTTAATTAGTTGAATGAAGAGGTGAGGACCTTCTCGTCTTCTCAGGGTTCACAGGATGGAAGGATGAGGGAAGTAACAGTTGCCTATTTACTTTCACACTGTTTATTTTCAAGGCTAACTCAGATCTTCTGAAACTATGCAGAACAAAAAAAAATGAACGAACCCCAGATGTTTCCACAACTGGGTTTCATGCAGGGAATATTTTCAAGAAACTTGATATTCTGAAAGTTGTAGTGGCCAATTTACTCAATTCGCAGTTTTTAATTTTTATAAGCAATTTTATACATAAATTAAATTATTTTTTAAAATTGAAGTTGGCATTTAAATCTCTTAAAGTGGACATACCATGCTTTTAAATCATTTTTGCATTTAAATCATTCAGCTGTGGTCTATGTAACGGTGAAATGAAATGCTTTAGTCTGAGTTGTATCATTCCTCAGGCTGCTAGTTTAACCCTGTTCTAATGTGCTTCTGTGAGCAACTTGTTTTGGTACCACCTTCTCTTAAAAAGCATCCCACTCCCACTCCAGTTCACAGAGCGTTCCACTCCACTATGGTGGGCCATTTTTACAGTTTGATGGCAGAGATAGGATGGTCTTGCAGTGCAGAAACATCACTGAATGCGTGTGGATCAAAACAAAAAAACAAAAACAAGGGGAAACTGCTATTATAATAATGCAGTTAAAACACAGTATGGTTCTATCCTCAAGGAACTAACAGCTAGTAGTCAGAGCTTACATAAGCAGAAGGCATAATGTAGTTACTATTAAAATTATGGGTAGGATGACTTAATATCACCATATAAATTCATGTCTAAAATAAAGTCTGCTTTTTTAGTGTTATTTACAGCTTACTGATTTGCTGTGTCTGTCGTTTCCATAGACAGAAGGAATTGACCCTTCACTTAGACAAAGTCCTTTGGGAAATCCTTGATATTGGTGGAGAACTTTTTCAAAGTTCCTGGTCAAATGTAACTTTTTTTGGAAATGTTCCGACATTGGTGGGAAAGTCCCCTGTGTTTGCACAAAGCACTTCAAGGAAGAGACCTTCAGCATAAGCAGAAGCTTATTACCCTATGCTGTGTGCATAAGGTAATGAATTGTGTGGCTTAATACACCAAACAATCAAACATCTTGACTCATCCACTTGCAGCAAAAAATTGCTGTGAGAAATGAATATGGATGGATTTGCAAAACTGTCTAGCTGGAGGCCCATGACCTTGTTGAGTAGTTCAGCAGCAATTACTGTGACATAATAGTTAAAAATTAAAATAAAGAAACAGAACGGACTGAAACATATGACTCAATATATGT
>CAEGAF010156564.1:35000-75615 GCA_903067075.1 Micropoecilia bifurca
TATTTTTATTTTTCTCCTAACCGGTCTGCATTCATCACTACAGAGGAAACCTTGTGGTCTATCAGAACAACTGAATCAAGAGTATAGGCTAAACGCTGGAGGCTCCCAGTTTGTCATTGTCATGCCTGTGGTGCTTTCTTCTTAACCTTGGAGAAAAGAGTTGTTGGAAATGCTCTCATATCATTGCTGGAAGGCTTCCTGGCCAGGGACACAGTCAAACAAGGGAGAGGCTTTTCTGTCTTTATCACATCACATAACGCTCCAGTTTTTTAAATGGGCTTTTGGACAAATCAGTGGCAGCCTCTGGCAGCTAATCTGAGATGTAAAACTCTTTGTGAGTAAGGCCAGGCTGGGGGTTGTTTTAAGACTCGATATTGCAGTAGACGCAGTAATTATGAGCATCTACATTCTCTACAGTGACTGTTAGCAGCTGAAGCACAGGAAGAATAAGTCATGTTCTCCCTTCTGTATTACATTAGGATTTCTAGCATCCGTCTTTTGGTGCTTTGTTTACATTCTAACAGGGAAGAAATTCACTCAGCTTAGTTTGGGCAAACTGTGGCATTACATAACCTCATCATCCCCAACTTACGACCAGGGTTGGAAAGCTACTTCCAGCATACTCATTACTTGCTTTAAGTTGCAACCAAAGATGTAATCTTCTGGCAAGCTTCCACTCAGAGATATAATCTGATTGCTTCTGACAGGAGTGGATTCATCACTGCACAATAACTTGCGCGTGGAAATGAGTTGATCAGTTAAGCTTTGAGCAAGTCTTAGTTCCTTTCTACCCATGCTGGTGAGCTACATATTCAGAACATGTGTAACGCCACTTGAATTCAGAAAACGAGATTTCTGAAAGGTTCTCCCCAAGTTTTCTCCCCAAATCTGCTGAGTAACGTGGGGGTGTAAAGAAAGGCTGTTCATTTACATTACTTTGCAGTAACTCCTCAACTCTCTGCATTGTCTATAAACTGATGATTTCACTTACGACCCAATTAGCACATTTCCATCTCTGAGAACTCTAACGTACTTCACCTCACCAACTTTTTTGCTAATGATTTTTGTAAGTTTCAGGGACTACACTTCTTTACACCATCCTCATCCTCTACAATTTGTCTTTTTCCTCCTGAGGCATTGCCTTGTTTATTTCCTAACTTATGTCCACACATTTCCTCTACTTTCCCCACTTAGACAAGTTTCCTCCCTGCTCTTGCCAGACTTCATGTTATTGCTATCCTCGATTCTCCACGTCATCTTCTCTTCCCCGACACAGCGATTTTACAGCTGAATCTAGTTCAATGTCACCTTACTACCAAGCTCCCGAAAGGGAGGATCATTACACATCCAGCTGCCAGGGGACTTCTGGCTTGAAGGAGCTTTTATTGGCGAACACCTAAGTGAGAATCAGCAAGCAATAATCAGGCACAGGTGAACAGAATGAATGAAATTGGTGGTAATATACTGTGATTGGTATGACTACCCACTATCCTATAACTTTTAGATGGCTCTCTGCTCCAGTGCGCTTCAGTCGAAAGGCAGACTTCCCTCACTAATAAATTAAATTTCTTCAGACACTTTCTAGTTTTATTTATTATGCACAATTTAATAAATTGTATACACTATAGTGTAGTCTTTCACTCACTGAAATTATCCACTAAACCATCTCTGTCCCACAATAGGGAATTTAAGGGATAATAGCAGCATCAGATCTAAAGGCTCACTCAAAAATATGAAGTTCTTAAAGAGTTAGAAACTGTGACATCTTCTCTTTAACAGAGATATCTGTTACTGATTTTGTTAATTGTTTGCTATTATATTCCGAGGCACACAAGATGTTGGGTCCATCAGGACCCAGTATTTCGGGGGTATGAAAGCAGCTGTGCTCTGTGGGCTGCAAGCTGACCGAGGGCTCTGCTCTGGCTCTAACTCTACTCCTCGCCGACTCCTGCCTGGCCCAGCTCTTGCTTAATCTACCTGTTTTTGGGGTTGCCTGTCTGTTTTGTTAGTCCATGTCTCCCCGTCTTTTGTTACAGCTCAATAAGCCACGCCGTAACAAAGTGGGGGCTTGCGGTCACCTGACATGATTTTTGTGCTTTTGCTCAAATGTTTGATTGTCTTTTGGTAAAAATTAGTTTGTTCGCCTTGTCCTTTGTTTAAATTTTGGAGCACAAACTGTTTAACAAGTGTCTTGTCCCTCATCAACCGGGTCGTAACAAAAATAAAATATAAAAATCTAGATTAACAATGACTAGTTGGGCGGGCAACATTGCCTGTATAAAGATTGTGCTGACTTTGTTCTCCTCTGACGTTTTGACCAGGACTTCTTTGAAACAGAAGTTTTAAATCTCAGTATGTGATTTTATACTGGTAAAATAAAGGACGTATAAAACAACGAATCCGTCTACCAGCAGCAGCAGGGTTTAAAACATCTGTCCCACATTATTCCCCTCTGCCTGTATAATAAGCTGCTCATTAGGAGGATGCCTTGCCACATGGCTGCTGTCATCAGCGGTTATTACTAATGAGAGCATTTGGACATTGAGCCCGGCTCCACGCCCATACCAGTCAGCACACCTCCACTTCTGGCCATCTCTGGCTCCAGAAATAGCAGTGGTTTTGTAACGGGTCAGGTCTCCCTGCTGCACTGCAGCACACCCACATGTTCTCTCTGCTGCAAGCAGAGCGGAGCAGCTGATGCCCCTACAACATCCGTCTGGATGTGGAACTGATCGCCGTGGAACAGATGGTTGGAGTTGCAGTCAACATGTTTGGTAAATCATTCGAGTACTACCTGTGGAACATCCAACTTGTAGACGGAGTAAATAATAAAAAGTCTGAACTCTACCTCCCGTGGTTGTTTTGTTCATTTGCTCTTAGGAGGGTTCATTTCAGCTTTAGAGTCTCTGCCAGCACCATGGCTTTGAAACTCTCAATCATGCCTTGTCAGAGGAGTGTTAACTGTGGCACAGCAGTGCTCCATTGTTCTGCCTTTAACACACTGAAGTTTCTATAGTGAGCAGAATGATGCATTGTGACTGACAGGCACAATGTCTCTGGCAGGATGGCAGGATGGCAGGAATGGAAGCTTTCTGAAGAGAATAGCAGTAACCAAGTCCAGAACCAGAACCATAATCCATTAACCCTTGAGCGATGTGACAACTTCCTGACAGTTCTGGGTTTGTGTTGACAAATCTGTCTTTGATGGACACTTCCATCAAACAAAGCTCCTGAATATTTACACGTTTGCAAATTTCTCATGTTGTTGTTGGACGTTGAAGCACATTTGTGTATAGGAATGAAATATGACGTTAAGTACTGTGTTCAGATTACTTTCTTTTCTGGTTATGGTTCTTTCTGTAAAGGGTTGCTGTCTTTTTTGGCTGTTGAGGAGGTTCCAGATAAAGAGCTGAGAATGGCAGGAATGGAAGCTTTCTGAAGAGAATAGCAGTAACCAAGTCCAGAACCAGAACCATAATCCATTAACCCTTGAGCGATGTGACAACTTCCTGAAGGTCGATGGTCGGAAAGAGAAGGACTTTCTTAATGAGACAGTGGCCCAATTTCAAGGCCTTAAATCACAAAGTCATGCTTGATATATTCAGCATTTTCATAACAACAGAAGGTAACATAGTTACTTGATTATGCTGTAAAATGATTCAGTGTGACTGGAAAATACATCGCACTGTCCCTTTAAGGCCAATGATGGGGCATTACGTGGTGCAGTGGTCAGAGCGGCACTCCGCATATGGAGGCTGCAGAACTCGATGTAGCCGTCCTGAGTTCGGCTTCCACCCTCGGTCTCTTTACTTCCTGTCAGCCCACTGGTGTCAAAAAAACAAAAAACTTCTACTAATTGTATTAGAATTTTTATTATTATTGTTTCATCTATGTTAGGATGTCAGTAAATCATCGTTTATTTTGTACATTTCATTATAAGGTGTGTTTCTGACTCCACTGTTCTTTTGATTTGATTTATTTCAAACAGAAAAAAACAATCAGTAGGAATAGAGAAAACATGTGCATACAAAACCAATAACAAAATAACCTGTTTACCACTACTTTTCTGTTTGGTTAATGTCATCTTGTTTTCTGCTGCTTTGAATCTACAAACCTTGAGAAAAGAAAGCTTATCTGCTGTTTCTTATTAGTTGCAACAAAAAAACTAATGAAGCATTATTTTACTGTGTTGAATAGTCTCTTTTCCAGTGTGTGCAAGCTTGTTTTGATAACAGCAGGAGACCTGACAGAGGAACTGAGGGCTCTATGCCAAATAAAATGCTAACAGCTCTTTGGGAATCACTTTGTTGGCGATGCTGTCTGACCAGAGGAGGAAGCGAAACAACCGGTCCCAAGATTTTAAATGTATTTTGACTTCTATAGGACATTTCCCAGCAATCAGAATGACTTGATTTAATTCATATGAAGCCTGCTAACCCAACAGAATCCAGTTGTGGTGAGAAAATAGAGAGAATCCAAATCAGATTTGATTCAAGCGTAATAACAAGGTTGCAGACAAAATAGGATTAAAGAAAAATAACAGCTGCAGGAACTTTAAGTTTGTAAATGCTAGTGGTGTTACTTCAAGTCTTATTTGACATGGTGTCTGCCTAAGCTATTATATCTATGTAGTAACACTTTCTAAAACACTTGTGTGTTGTCATTTTATGTTTCATGTCATTTCATGAAGGATATTATTATCTAAAGGGACAGACTGCAGCCACTTACACATGGCTTTGTACTAGATTATCTCTATTCTCTTGTTTATCCTCCAGTTTCATTATGAGCTTTGGTTTTACACTCAACTATTTGTATGACCAATACATCTAAAGAGATATTTGAACTGTTGGGCCCTTGTATGATGGGACTAAAGAAGCATGAGTCTCTGCAGACAAATACTTCCACTGAGATGCTTAGGGTCTTTAATAATGGGATGTTTAACCTACATCATTACCAAGTGACTCATCTTGTTTTTTGTTCCTTCCACTTTACAAGAATTACAGTTAGCAACAGCCTTAAAGCTGCCATATGTAATATTTATATAAAATATGTTTGAACATTAGTTGAAAATGTCACTATGTCTTGACATCATAGTATGCAGTGACAGTTTCTGATATGGGCAACATGAGCAACCGCCAAGGGCGACATGAGTACCCATGTTTTGTTTTCTGTGATTCTAGCCCCAATGCATGAATTGAAGCACATCAAACAAGCCCTCTTACCTTAAATCCATCATTAACAGTCAGGCTCCTGGTTCCAGGTCAGACAACACCAGCTTCCAGTAGCTGGTGTTGTTGAAGCTCAGTTGTAGTTATGATCAGGTTCTGATGCTCAGCTCCACCTCCCCAGCTGCCGGCCTGGCCCACTCTGCCTCCGACACATTGTCACTTCTCAGTGACATCCAGCCTCTTCAGCTGGTGTTGCAGGGATTACTGAGTTAGTGTTTAGACCAGCGTGATGCTGCTACACTCACACTGCAGTGTGAAAAAAAGAAAAAAGGATGCAGGCAGAGCAAGAGTTGTGTGAAGCAGTGGCAGTAGCGTCAGGAGTGTGAAGTGCTGACTGCCATCTGTGATGAAGATGAGTCAGTCACGGATGTGATGTGAGGAATCCAGAGTTAATGTTGGCTTGCTGACCCTGACGCCGGCTCGCCGGGCTGAGCCCACTTCCACGGGGGTCTCCAGGGATTTCATCCATTGTGGGGAGAGTTGCTTCAGTCTGACCAGGTTCTCTTCTGTTGCTTTTTTCCGGTGCAGACATACAAGCAGCGCTGCAGCTAAAAATAATCAGACACACTTTTAGGTGTCATGAAGATGATATTTTTATTTGCACAGCTGCTTCCACCACCCAGAGGAAAACCTGATATGTGGGTGTGATCCATTCAGGTCGGATCATTTCTAAAAGAACCTAGAATAAATTGATTTCTCTTTTTTCTGGGCCATGTCTGTTTTTACAGAATACAACCAGATACAGCTTGTTTACAGGCTGATATGACTGATATTGAGGTCCTGATCAGAGGTCTGCGTCATGGTTAGGTCAAAATGCATATGAGAATTGGGGAGCAGGAAACAATTCAACTGATCAAATTACTTGGCAGATGTCCTAGTGTGTTTAACTTAATTTAGTAATGCTGTTTTAAACTTGCAAAGTTTATGTATGCTTCCCAATCTCAACCAGCAAATGAAGTTATCGTTTCACCTCGCAGTCACAACTTTCACGGTATTGTATTGGACAAACACACAGAGTTGTGCATAACTATGAGGTGAAAAGACATAAGACATAGTTTTCAAATCTTAAAGAATAAACAGTGAACATTTATGCTGTGCGTCTGTATTTTGCTCTACTGACTTGTCAGAAAACAGCTGCAGGTCCACCTGGAGGTCTGCTTAGGTTGCTCTCCACTACAACATCTACATACAGACTTTTGGTTCTTTGTCTTTGTAAAACATCTGAAGTAAAGCCAAATTGGATGGAGACTTCCTCAACACTAGTTTTCAGGTCTTACCACAGATTCTCAGTGGGTTTGGGCTTTGACAAGGCCAGTCTAATTCATGAGTAGTCTTGACCTGAATCAACCTATTGTAGCTCTGGCTGTGTGTTTGGGGTGGTTGACCAATCTTTGGTCCTCTGCAGCCTCTAACTGATTCCTTCCAGGATCGTTAAGGTTTTAGTTTCATCCATCTTACTGATGGCAAGGCCTGGAGATAATACTTCCAACTCTGTGTTGTATGGCTGTGGTTGAGTAGGTGAATGCTCAATCTTCCTTCTCAGCCACTCAGACTTTTGTTTGTAGATCAAAACGTTATTTTGATCCCATCTAACCACATCATCTTCTTGAACATGTCAGTTGTGTCCCCTAGGTACAATTACTAGTAGCAAACTTTAACAGGGGCTTCTTATGGTTTTCTTTCAACTGCAGCTTTTTTCTTGCCACTTTTCTACGTAACATGTAGGCGTTTTTGGGGTTGAACATCTCCACAACATAAGTTTGTGGTTGAAATATGAAATAGAGAAGGAAGTGCCCTTCGTTTTCCTTTGACAGATTTGTTCAGTGAACAAGATATTTTCATACATAGGCAGCCAAAACATCCTAGATTTACTAGCATAAACCACACACTTAAAAACATGATAGTTTCCAAAACATGCTAACGTTAAAAACAAATAACTCTGTTAATGTTGGTCTGGTCTTCCTTTTATCTCGGTACGTTTTAAATAATGAATGTGGATAAACGCTAACAACTAGAAGTTGTGAGGTGTGAACATGAGGATGCAGATTGGTGTAAGTGTCTGAAAACAGGTTATGTCTTAAACACACTCAAGATGAGACTTGTGTGCTGGGAGCGGCCTAATCTACAGCTACAGGCTGCCATGGATGTATATGGATGCAGACCACAGGTTGGAGACCCAATGTGATGCCAAATATGGGAAGCTATGGTTGTGCGTCCTGCACCCCGATACAAGGCAGAGAGACTTTGGGGGGAAATTTTGAATACCTTAAGCTCAAAATGGTGGGCTGAATCTAGAAGTATAATGGGATCGCTTAATAAAAATGTTTACTCAATGTTTAGTTCATCTTACAGAGACTTCACTTATGTGTCTCACAGAGGAATAATATGGACAACCCCAAAATTATACTTCACTGGACCATACCGTCTTTTTCCCTCTACAAGAAATCCAGAAAATCTCTTTATGAAGAAAAAAATAACACGGTTAAATCTCTAGAGAACTTCAGCATATAGTATGAGCTGCTCATGCCAACTAACAGTAAGGTTAGGTCAATGTTTGTGAACAGTATCAAGTTTTTGAGTTCAATCTCTAATTGTTCTTAAAAGACTCAGAATTTGAACAGAAATCTTCACTGTGGTGTAAATGAGGCTTATTGCAGTGAAATTCCTTATTGAAAAGCAAACAGAGCCAAAGAACGAAGCTCCTGTCTTTGTGAGTCAGCACCGAGAGGCACGTAACGTGTGCCTCTCGGTGCTCACGTTACGTTCAGTCATTTATTTTGTTTTCATGAGTTAACTTGAGCCGCTTTTAATAAAGCTGAAAGCAGAGCTTACTGTACTCCTGCTTTTAAAAACGATGTCATTTAGTTTAGCCTAGCCTAGCCTTTGGGAATTCAACATTCCAGTGAATGTCTGAGACAGTCCTGCTCTCCCCGAATCCAAACATCAGCTCAGAAGCAGTTGTATGGAAACCTTTTTGATCCCATTCTAAAGGAGAAGTGTTTATTGGATCACATAGACACTGCTGATAACTAAATATCAGCAGTGTCTTTTGCTCACCACACTTTTCAGTTTATTTTAAAAAAATGTTTTGAATCACTTATAATTTTTCCTCTTCTCCACAATTGTATACCACTTTGTGTTGGTCTTTCATGCTGATTATAAATGAAATATCTTTGTGGTTGTAATGTGTCAAAACATGACCAAGTTCAAGGGGTGCGAATACTTTTGCAAGCCGCTGTATCTCCTCTCTGGAGATCAGGAGAGCTGAGGCCTGACCAACAAATGATTGAAACTATGCCTAACCTGGGCTTCTTTGACTAATCCCTCTGTTACAAATCCTCAGGAAAGAAAAGATTAGAGATATGATGACCGGTTCATTTTTCTAAGAGCTGCTGCTCTGCTCAACTGACTGGTTTCATGGATTGTAGTTCATTTCTATCATCAACTCCCCTCCCCCCCAGCAGGTCTGATCCAGAGGAAGTTTCTCTGGATCAGAAGTTTGCAAGCTCACCGTGTGTGAAATGGTTCAAACAAAATGGGGTTAGAGAAATGTCCTCATCGCAACAGTGGTTCGAAGCGTGTTTGTACCTGTCTTTTACTCACTCTAGTCCCAATCCCAAAATGTAGACTTTATTGAGGAATAAAAGTTTTTAAAGAAAATCAGTTCCTCATTCAAAATTTGACCATAATTGAAGGTTGTGTTAAAAGCTGATTGCAGATATTTTAACAAAATGAACAGAAGCGTTTTCTCAGCCTCCATTTATAATTTAAAGCAATACAAGACTTATGAAGAAAAGCCACTGCTTAAGTCACTCACTTAACTGCTTACTCACTGCTTAACCTGTGACTGCCTCCTGTTCTTTTTTATTTATTTCTTTATTTGCTCTTAGTTATTTCAAATAAGACATTTTGGGGCAACGCCAATTGAATTTTATTTTACTGTGACCACGCCCCCCCCAAAAAAACCCCTAAAATAGTTTCTTACAGTTTGATTATAGCCTGGACATTGCTTTCCTGTGCAAGTTGAAGTAATCACTGTGACTAAATATAAATGCATGGATGAGTTTCTCTGAGTATTACGGAGACATTAGTCCTTTAATCATGGAAATACTCTTCAGGCGATAGAAGCCTGACTTTGTAACCGTTTTTATGTGGCTGTGAAGGTTCAGGCCTGAATCCACCGACATCCAGATTTTAGACCTGATCTCTAGTTTTTAGCTGATTCTTTAGGTCCAAGTAAAATACAATAACTTCAATTTTTATTTCTGTTCAGCAGGAGAAAGTTACGGCACATCCATTCATTGCATTGTTCTAAGCATCTGTTCAGTGCACGGATGGGGCCTATTGCATGTAAGCTATTCAGTGGGCTTCAGGGTGACGGTTAAGGGCTTTTAAAACCTTAGTGACTGCATTTCTCTTTGAGCTCTTTGAGCTCTGCCTCCTTTCTGCCTCTGCTGCTGCTGCTGCTTCATTCTGTTGGAGATGCTGCCATGTCCTGCTGCTGAACCTCCGGTGAATGGCGCTAGCCCGCAGCACATCTGTTCAGAAGGCTAATCCACAAACGACGTGCTCTCTTGCATAATGCTCCCACTGGGCCACCACTTCAGCTGGCACAAACAAGCCGTACAACAATAGTGTCACTGCAGCCACCAATGAGGAGACCATAGTGGAGCAGAAAGAGAGCTGTGCTTCGCCGCTGCTTAAGTTCCTCCGAACTGAACTGGCCTCATTTCAGACGCCTCCCCTGTGGCATTCCCTCTTTATTTAACTGCCCCCTCTTTCAGATATTACTCCTCCCTTCATCAGTGCCCTTTCTTTTCAATAACAATCTGCTCTCTCCTTGCTGTCACAGCTTTTTTAAACCCCTGTTCTTGTGTTAGTCTGCGTTTCTCTGCTCACTGAACCTCATGCCTGACCGGGTCACCTTGCTGTTCGCAGTTGGTAATCTGAAGTGAAAGCATTTCAAACATGCCCGCGATCTTTTAAAGAAACAGAAACAGTGGAGCACAGCAACTTGTCAAGGTCACAAACATCAAACATTAGAAGGAAGACCTTTAATTGTTTGCATTTTTCCAAACTTTGTGTGTTACTGTTCTGGTGGACTGATCATAGCGTCTATGATCATAGCTGATCATAGACGAGAGATCATAGCTGGAAATCATATTTTATGCCAGTTGAAAAAAATCCCCAAGAAAAATGTTGTTTCTGACATTGTGGTGAAATGTTGGTCCACTTTAGTGTTTCTTGAAATCATTTAGGTTTGCCGAGTCTCCAAAGGACACTGTTCCAGAAGTTTTGTTGCTTTCAGATGTGACTTTACTTCTTTGAGAGGAAAGGTTTTCTGCAGGCAACTCTTCCCCACAAGTTTGCAGGCTTAGTCTTTTTTTTTCCTGTCCTGAAATTGAACATTATCATGCTATTGGGGCCTGTAGAGTCCAAAATTGAGCATGTGCACTGCTGTAGCCTTTTCTTCTTGGCATTGTGCTAACACACTCCTCTCCATGGCAACAAGAGGCTGATATTTATGAAGGGGATCATATTTGCTGATGATTATTTATTTGCTTTGACAAGCAGCATCTGTCTGGCTGCTCCTTTCCTGTTTCCATCTTTTGAAACAAGATGGAAAACAGGACTTAGTTTTTTCGCGCAGTTTTCTTTATCTTCTTTAGATCATAACATTGTGGAAATCTTTAATACACTTGAGTTTAGATGCAGGAGCTGCACCAGTCGAGATTTTCCCAGCCAGTATCAATTTCTGTTATCCTTTAGCTGTGACCTGAAGGAATGGTTTGGAATAGCTATGATTTTCCTCATTTGGTTAAAATTAGTTTTAATTCACCAAGTAAATATAACAATGTATCTGTAGCTGAAGAAAAGAGGGGAGCTGAAATGTTGAACTTACTTTGATACAAAGGATTTTTCAATTGCCTTTTCCTCAGAGTTAATTTTCATCCAACAGCTTCTATGTAAAGGTCAGCTTGTATCTTTTCCTCTCGGTGTAAACTTCCAGAGAGAAGCTGTAGAGCCTTTAAGATGGCGCATTCATTGACTGAAAAAGGTTGACCTTATTTTTGAGTGACTTATAGTTCATCTCAAAAAATTGTATCAATGCATAAAAATACATTTTCTCAGAAAATCATCTAAACAAAGGCTATATTCCAAGCCTATGTTTCTAGTAAATTTTATGAATATGAAAACCTATTATCTGTAGCACAAAAAATCCTTTGAAAAATAATGTGACGAGGCTCGTGCCATAATCAGCTAATGAACTCAAGGCAGCTTCAAAGCTTTCCTGAGCCTTTGAATTGCCTCTGACTCTGGGTCAGTAGCACACGATCATGAGGAAGAGTGCTGACTGGACAGAGGTCATTGATATCATTCACAAGGAGTGGAAGCCACAACAGGTGAAGAAGCTGGTTGGTCTGTATCCAAGGATATCAACAGAAAAGGGAGTGGAAGGAAAAAGTGTGGCAAGAACCGGGGCGCCGACAACAGGGAGAACGTCAGTCTGTAGAGAATTGACAGACAAAATTCTTTCTGGAAAGAAATAATTTTTATTTATACCTGAAATGATTGGATCAATTGGAGCCTGTTAAACGATTGTTTTCTGGAGGTGGGAGGTTGAGGTTGGTTTGATTGAGGTTTTAAATGTTAAAACCTCAACATGTGCCAGTTCAACGCCATGAGGCTTACCAGAAATTTCCTGCACTGTAATCAACCATTGTCCACAGCAAAGAGAGACAGAGATAGACTGTGTTGGTCACACTAATGTTGATTCAATGTTTGGAAGCACGAGTCGTAACCAACACGGTCTGAACGGTTTCCTTCACTTCCTCATCGGCTGTTGCTACATTTTTAAAACAGCACATCATTAACAGCTTCTCCTTCTGTTCGATGTTTGGCCCGGTGGAAATTCTACCATAGAAATCCCAGTCAATGGGAGAAAACCCAGACTGAGGAGAGATGAGAATTGAGCAGAATAGTGCAGGAAGGCAGCCCATGTAAACCCAGCCTTTAACAAGGTAAAAAAAAAAAGCAATGTACTATATTTTCTTTCAGATACTCACTTCCTTAAAAACCCTTTGGCTATCACCTTCAAAACATTCAGTGAACGTCAGCAGGTTTGCAAGCACACTGGTATTGTCATGACAGTTGAGGTGTGATAGTATAAATATCTTTAAAATGATGTCATCTGTGTTTTAATGCTTATTTTAGGGAAAGTTTTGATGCAGAGAAAATAGCTGCCTAACCCAGGTTGCTGCTGACAAATTCAGATAAAGGAAAAATGTCTTGAAGGTTGCGCTGATAAAAGTGTCTCCAGATTTCCCTCGTCACTGTTGAAGAATTCAGAAAATGTTTGAACAACCTCACTGCTGTGGTAACACTGGCCAGCAAGAGAAGACCAAAGCTTGTCCCAGTCAGGATTTGGCTGGGGGAAGGAGATTCTACTGTGAGCCTGTCTCTGTGTTTATGGCTAAATTTATGGCTTTTGTCATGTTGTCAGGTGAAGGTGTTTTGTTTACCGTACGTATCACACATTGTAGTTTCAGTTTGCTCGCTCTAAAATAAAATACATGAACTCAGTTGATATTAGAGAGTTGTGAGTCTGCTGTTTGGACGTGTTTATTCTTACAGAGCATATAGGAAGTCTGGAAGTTATGTTACCATCGATAGATGTTTCCTTATCAGTCCTGAGCAGCTGTGTGATGTGACGAGGCTCGTTGTGTCATTATTGTTTCTAGGATCATTTTATTGTCCCAAGCTGACCAGGACGAGTTTAATGACCAACGTAGAGAACCTATATTCAAAGAAATATATCACATTGTTGTTGTTATTCTATTTACACTCTCCATCCATACCAATAACCAATAACATGGAATCTACTTTAAATATTGTGTGCATGCGTGCCAGTTACCTATTAAAATATGAAAGCTACCACAATATGAACAAAGTAAACAACATCCACATTTGGCTTATGCAAGCATCAAGAACATCACAGAACGCATTAGATAAAGACAAAGACGGCAAAAAAACCCCAAAGCCAAATAATTCTATTCAAAACATGCAGTAGAGTTATTTCCTCAAGGACGCAGCGAAAAGCTAGCATGTGGCGCTAACTATCAAACCAATGAGAACGTCATTGTCCACACACAAAATGTATGTCTGAAATAAGCTTTGCCGTCTTTTTAGTGTTATTTGGGGCTTACCTCTTTGCTGTGTCCATCATTTCCATAGAGAGGAGGAACTGACCCTCAGTCAGTCATTAAATATGTCTTGATAGTGGCAGAGGTTGCTGAAGCAGTGGTAGGTAAGAGCTCCAAAAACCGACTTTCCCCTCTGATGTAGGTTCATTCCTGAGAAAAATAAAATTTAACCAGGTACTTTGAAGAGGCTGTGATGGTGGAGGTTGATGTAAGGAATCGTGTTGGTTAATACACTCTAGAACCAAACATTTCCACTTGTCTACTCACAACTTCGGCATAACTGAACTTGGCCTACAAAATCAGTGAGAAATAAAAAACCTGGCAGATTCACAAAACCGATTAATCGGAAGTCAATGACCTTGTTTAGCAGTTCCACAGGAAAATGTAATGGGGAATAGAGATAAATTACCTTTCATCAAAAATTCTCACATTTCCTGCAGTGTGTGTTTTTAACTTATAGCAACTATGGTCCAAATAAGACAGCTTAATGTCACCTGTGATCTGCTGTCTTTGGTGATGCAGATCTAGACAACTGTGGGAACTGCTCCTTTAACCTGCTTTGAGAGAACATGTAGATTTCATCTGGTTTCTACAAGTAAGAGGTTTATATTTGGGTTAAAAGGTGGAGGGAGCAGATGCTGCTGCTGCAGATATTACAACCAATTTTGCCATCTTGTGGGCACGAAGCTGAAACTGCAGCACTATTGCACACTGCTCTAAAAAGGCTCAGTGCTGTGGTTTAGTTTTCCCTTCTGCCAGGACCTTCAGCTGCCCGACCAGATTAGGACTAGAACAGGTTAGTGGTGGAGCTGGAGGAGGTTTCTGTTGCCAAGTCTCGTCTGATGTGTGTAACTTGGCATGTTTATGGCAGGAAGCTGAGGATGATCACTTCTCAGGAGATTACAGACGAATAAAAGGGAGGGGAGGAGAGAGAGAGGAGAGCAGAGCGGATAGACGAGAAACTCTGTGAGCCTGATATAGAGATGTGGAAGAGGTGAGGATGAGGAGGAGAGTTCCTGATCTGGAAGTCAGCTGGTGATCCAGAGGATGAAGGACTGGTTGGTTTCGGGCTGGAGGGATGCTGCTCACGCTGCTCTTCTATTTTCGAATCAAAGGTAGGAGAACATGGAGGATTCAGGAGGACTTCACTATGTGTCTTTTATTAAAGCAAAGGTTCACTGGGTCCAGTCCAGTTTTCATTAGACTCTTTAGGAGAATGAAGCAGTTCGGTCTGTTAATGACACTGTAGCTGAACGTAGATCAGATCTGCTCCAGGTTTTCTTTGCTTGCTGATTGAACCTCTGTCTACCACACAGAATATGACTGAACATTACATACAGGTGCAGTTATCTTATTGATTCATTTTAAAATTTGAGTATTATTGTACTTTAATTGCATCAACCTGAATTATATTTCAGTTGTTATAGAACGGTTTTTCTGCAGGAACAGCAGGAATGTGAAACACAGAAAGCTGTGATGCGATGGTCCGGCCCACCTTCGGCTGCTTTCACAACTAAAAGATCAAACGTTGAGCAGTGGAAGGAAAATGGAGTCTTTGTGATCAGATTTTTTTAGCAGGTGTTCGCTGATCTTGGCTTTTTTTTTCCTCACAGCATGCCGCACCATGAATCTTCTGATCGTCTGCTCACATTTAAAACCTTCTGTAGCTCACTGTGCCAGTCAGCCTCTGAAGCCCTCATAGCTCCCTGCGTTGGTGCTCTTCTGAAGACGTGAACAAGAACTCTGTTCTGGGAGTTTCTGTAGAACTGACAGGAGGAGATTTCACAGTAGCCGTGTTGTTGTCAGTTACATGCCTCAGCTGATAGTACAGCTTCAGTGATGGCCAGCAGCTTGATGAATTCAACCCAGCTGTTATTACTTTGTGTCTCTGAGCACCAGCAATGTACTTCTTATTAAACACCAAGTACATGGCTGTTATACCTTATCAGCTGTTGTTTTAAATGTAGTCGTTTATTGCAAATCTAGCTATTATGAACCTTTGACTTTCTGAAGCTAAAAAAGCATTTTGAAAACCTAAGGCTATGCACAGCATGATGGGAGGCACCGTGCTCTTCCCGTACCCACTAGCTGTTTTGTTCCTGATTTTTGTGTTCACCTCGTTGGCTGTAAATTTTGTTTTGATCATCATTTCATTAAATCTTCACCATCTGCTTGATGCCTCTCCCTCTCTGCATTGGCCACCACAACAATAATCGAACATGACAGTGATTACGGTTAACTATTAGAAGTGCTGTTGATACAAGTGCTAGCTTGAAGCAGCACTGAATGTTTTTGCATTACATAGCTGGTAGTTGTAAAAGAAAATAAACAAATTACATTTTTATTGTTGATTATGTACACAGTGCATTTATTCCTCACAGCTGAGTTACTGGATGATTGTTAATCACACCTGCAGGCTGACAAGTATTATAATTTTGCTTTGCTGTGTGTTTTTGTTCATTGTTAGTCAGGTTTTATAAATCTGCGCTATACTTGGCGGACAAGACGTGTTTGTGTTGCGTTTCATTAGTGTGATGAAGTCTTTTCAACTGAACTGATCCCATTGAAGGGCGCTAGTGTGGTAGATCATATCAACTTGTATTGTTTTTTCTTTGTTGCTTTTTTTTACTTGCATATCTGAAATCCAGACGCAGATACTGGAGTGTATAGCCAGTATCTGCGTCCAGATATTAGCTATAGACCAGACATGTACAGCCCCGCCCCTGTAAGGTGGGGTCTTCACTTTGACTGTTTGGATCAGTTCATGAACTAAATGAGGTTTTCATAATTTCCTGAGCATAATAAATCAAACTGTTTAAAATAGATTGAGGTCTTACGAAGAATTAGGATGATGTCTTTAAGCCGAGTGACTGTGGAGGTCAGTCACTGCTTTAAGTCTCTGATGTTGAGCTTCAACATTTTCTCATATTGTATCGGCTCATACTGGCCTCATCGCCCACTTTGATGCGCCGCATGATGTTCTTATGCACACATCACTGCTCGGTGCTGTGAGTTGGATGCGGGGGTAACATGGCAATAGATCTGTTGGCACGGTGTCACTTAGATGGACTGACTCATCAGCACGTGGCACTGATTTGTCTGCCATCCCACGAGGTGGTTTGTACCAATGCCATCCGACGCTGTGGAAAATCTGCAGAGACTGCAGAGCCCTCCGTTTACTCTAACGATGTCAGAGGAAAGGAGGTTAAACTCTCTACATGTTTATTAGTAGAACAATTTTGGAAAGCAAATTTCATTTTCTTACTTCTGCTTCTTTACAATCAGTCACTACCTTGTGTTGGTTTGTCACATAAAATCCAGATGAAATATGCTGACGTTTGGTTGGAGCTTAACAAACATCGGCAGTTTAAATGTTGTGAAGACTTTTGCGAGAAGCTATACTTGGGCAGAGCAACATGAACACAGGGTGTGCGTTGTTACACCATGACCACTGTGTTTGTGTGTGAGGGAAAGGGTGGGTTTTGTTGGCAGTAACTTGTTGCTGCTGCTTTCCTGTGAAAGGAACAATGTCTGGAAGTGAGTCAAGCCTTTGTAGATGTCCTGTCCTGATAGATTTGCTTGTACTGCCCTGAACCTCAGCTGCTCGGCTCATTTCTCAGCCTGCAGTCCATCAGCGGCACCCTGGATGCTCGTCTTTATCCCTTCTACGGAGAGAATGGCAGGACTCTGCATGTTGGCTTTTACATCTGGAGGTGTTGTATTTTACCCTTTACGTAACCTGTTGTCCTCTTTCCCTCTGTGTCCTCCCCCCACTCTCTCTCTCTCTGGCTCTTTGGACGGAAAATGGGGCGATGGAGTGGTTGTGTTCTCCTGAGGATGGTGCTGAAATTGGTCAGTGATTTGAAGAAGCGTTAGGCAAGTGCAAACGTGTTGTAGCAGCATCATCAGCATTTCTGACTTTCAGGCTGGGACTGGAGGAGACAGGACTTGGGCTCTTAGTGTTCGTACTAAAGTGGAACAGAGCGCACTCTAGCAACAACAGATAATCTGATTAAACCTGAAGGAAGGAACTGAAAGAGGAAATCTCTTTGGTGTGTTTGGGTTTGGGTTGATAATCCATTCCCAGGTCACCTGTATAGTTGATGAGCGATGTTTACAGCTGTAGTCACCGAATCATCACCTGTGAGGTTAGTTAAATGGATCCACAATAACGATAAACTTTACTTTATTCATTTTAGACAGTGCAGTAAAACATTTTGAACTGTTTGACTTTTCAATTCAAGTCAAATTTTGTCACGCGGACGGATGGTTTCTGGATAAATGACGTATGCTAGGTCCAGTGGCGCTAGCTCCATCCATCCAGCCAAAGCAGCAATGAGTAACATGTAAACAACAGTGTCTGTTTACATTCCCAAAGATTGTAGATTTAAACCTCTTAGAAAATGAAGCATCTCCCAGGATTTCCAATTCAGCATCTTCCAAAGTGGACAGAACTGGACTGAGTGCTGTAAGTTGTTCTCTCCTGCAACCTGAACGACCTGCAGATGAGCAATATTTCGTCTTCCAGTTGAATCTTCTGCTCACCACTAAATGTTGAACACAGATGAACGGTTCCTTCAGTCAGGACCCAGAGTCTAAAGCCAAACACAATGCGTGAGTCTGGCTGTGCTGACAGCCTCAGCTGGATGCACAGGGAGCTGTGGTCTCTCCTGTTTGTTGATCTGGTGACTGTAACAGATTCTGCAGACCTGCAGCTGCCTACCAGCTTCGTAAAGCTTCACCTCAATCAGGTGCAGCTGGTGTGTTTGTGCTGGACGGTCCCACTCTGATTAGTCCCATCCTGTGTGCCGTTATGTTTGTCTGTGTGAGTTTGTTTAAATGATTGGCTAACTCTGCTGTGTGCTGTGTGTTTTGGATAAGATCCTCATGTTTTTCTGACCACAGCGGTCAACACGGAGCCTCCCTCACATTCCACAGGCCCTCTGCAGTGACCTGCCTTTTCTTGACAGCCAGTTAACACCTTGAATGTCGATGTCTCCAATCCTGCTGGCAGAGCCCACATTTATTTTAGCCAATTCAATACGTGACTCATTTGATTCGTCTAACTCCCCAATATTTTCTGGATTGTAAGAATCATAGAGATCAACACATTTCCTGAATGTAACGTCACTTAGATGGCTTTAATACCAAATTTCTTCTTAGTGGTTGTGCTACTTTAATATTTAATGTTATTATTTTATCTTATTCTACCTGATACCTTTTGCTGTTTCTATTAAAGTGATTTTATCATTTTGTCTTATCATTTTAAACTAAATACAATGTATTATTATGCTCTAGTATGAGATGTAAGAAGGGGTAGCATCTCACACGTCTATTCAGAGAACAGATGAGAGTCTGACTTGAACTGATTTCAGGAGCTGCTACACACCAGAGTGTAGCCATGGATAAAGTGTCATGTTTATTTTCTGCAGCCACAAAGATGGGATGAAAGATGGGATGGCTGTTAAATGGGATGGAATGAGTTTTATTTTTTGTAAAGGAAAGTAGTAGTGCTTCACATCCAGAGGTGGAATAATACATTTTTTTTCTCAAAGAAGATGATCAGAATATCTGGAGTTCACTTCGGGGCATGCAGGTACAAAATCGTGAGGTGTCAGCATCTTCTTCCTCCTGCTGCTCTGCTTCAGTCAGTTTTATCAAACGTCACACAGTGAGCTTTGATCTTGAGCTATGCTTTTAATAGAAGACAATGTCATCCTGACATCCTCACTAGCAATAGCTGGCAGATATATGGTCTGACTACCATGGCAACAGAGGGGGAAATGAGTTATATGAGGAATGTATCATAGCCACACCCACTAACCTCAGCCAGACGTTCTAGGAAACCAGTAAAGTCTCTGAGAGCCACTAATGAATTATTACTGGGAGATCATCCCTGCAGCTCAGTCACTGTGTTTACATCCTGCTTTTTACTTATTTTACAGCATCAGAGCTGGTTCATCAAGCTACAGCTACGCATCTAACTGGGCTGAAAAGCAAACACGTCTCTGCGAGAAAATCAATCAGTAAAAATACAAAAACCTTGTAGCAAAATGTGCTTTAAATATGAACTGATTCTTTCTGATAAAATCATCATCGACCTCATGAAAAGTAAAATGGCTTTAAAAGCATTTGTTGCAGTGGGATGATGGAAAATATTATACCATTATATTATTATAAAGCCTTAGCAAGGCCACGATACTGCGGCTCTTCAGCTTTTTTGTCTGTTTTCCAGAATCAGTCTACCGCCGCGGGGCCAGAAGATGGAGGAAGCTCTACCGAGTGAACGGACACCTTTTCCAGGCCAAAAGCTTTAACAGGGTGAGTCTCTCACCTTTCTCTGACACAAACACATTATTCACTCTCAGCTACAGATAACTGGAAGAAAAAAGTGAACAAAGATTGAATCAGTTATATTTGACTGAATCTATCATTATTTAAAATTTAAAACTTGATTTACGCTAATTTTTTTAGGATGTGCTGTTTTTTCCCATGACTGACAACTCTGTTTTTTTTTAGGTAATTTTATTCAATTAAGAGTTTGACATGAACTCCAACCTGCAGATTAAACGAATCATATTTTTTTATATTTTGCCTTGTACTTGTGTCGATTGATGTAATGTGCAGACATACAGACAGTTTTAGTCATTATGTGAACTGCAAACTGTAGCTGCTGCTCTGTGAAAGGGTGATCTTGATCATCAACATCCAGTGATGTTGATGGCATTGGCTCATTGCAATCTGTTGATGTTTGCTGTAGCTTCATAATGATGCCCACATAACTTTTTTTCCCTCAATGAACGGCATATTAAAGGATTTTGGATCATTTAAAAGCAAAAATAATGTAACTTGCCTTTGGAGAAGCACTTCCTGTTGATCTTAGCAGAAATGTCATCAGAAAATCACTATCTGTTTTGTTCATTCAAAATAAATGACTCATTTATTTTCCTACTAGACTTGGTCTTGTTCATGATGTTGCAATTTGTACCTTCAATTTAAACATCTTCACTATAAAGAATTAAGAGCAAAGATTTTAAATATGGACGTAGAAAATGGTTTTCAATGTTAAAAATTGTTCAGGATGAGAAGAAAATCTGGTCTAAAGCAATACATAATGAAGTTTTGGACAATATAAATGCAGAGATAAACAGATGTTGTTTTACTAATTCCAGAGAGAGAAGAAGTCCAGACTTAACACTTGACTTGTACTTTGCCACATTTGTACACAGCCAGTTCATCCCAAGCTACATCTGTGGCTGACGACTCCTTTACATACATACCTGACATAATCGGGTGCAAAACAACCAAATCTATAGCAAAGAAAAGTTCAGTTCAGATTACCTACATGCCATTTGTTCACAACAAATTTGATCTCAAAGTACTTTACAAAATACATTTAATTTGCATCCAGAAATATTTAGTAAATTCAATCCAATCTTTCAGAGAGTATTTTTCCGCCAAGTTCAGTTTATTATTTAAACTGGTTCCCCAAAGTGATTTAGGTCAGCATTTTGCATCACGCAAAGTAACTTTTCATCTACAGTTCAGCTGAGAGGCAGTCTCATTTAAAAATGCACTAAGGAAAATTGGTAACTCTTTATGTGGCCGGGTGTGCATAAGACTCACATGACATTGTCATAAATATTTCATAACACTTATAACATATGTCATGAACATGAAGAAGTGTTTATGAACATCTATGACTGTTGTCATGAAGTGCCATTCTTTTAATGCAAAGTTGCTCTTAAAGTTGCCTTGAAAGTCCATTAAAAGTGGCAACTTTGCATTATTTTGTAAATGACACTTTAAAGCAAAGTTGGCTTCAAATAAACTGTTATCGAAAAATTTGTGCACCTTACAACTTTTTTACAGCTTTGATTTTTGCGTTCTGATCACTATGAAAGCTCTTCCAGTTGTAACTTTAGAGAGATATTGAAAATGTGTCTGACATGCTGTACCAGTGCGGTCAGTGCAGCACTGGTATAGCATGCTAAGTATGCTGTATGCAGTGCTCTCGCATCAGGCTGGATTTTTGAGTTCCCAACTGGCCAATCAGCATTCAGATCTGATGAAGATGAATTTTTCTCAGTCAGGTCACCTGAGTTACAAATAATGAAAAGTTATTTGTAACTCAGTAACTACATGAAGAGAGGATTGTGTCCTGTAGAACCCAGCAGGAGAACAGCATGCTGGGTTAGAATCTGTTACAAGTCAAGTCCTTACTACAATTATTTGCTTCTAACTGTGAGCTGAATACAGGACTCTTTCTGTTTATCTGTAGGGAAGGTGCAGCACATTCAGTCATGGTTGCATTGCGATTGAATTATAAATAACAAGTAATCAAGTCAGATCTACAGCTGAGCCTTCTGACGGCTGATCCATAATTCATGCTGACCTGGTTGTGGTTTGTTTAGCTGATGCCTCGTCTCTGAGATGTGAACTTTCATCATTTCCCTGCTACAATGTTAAAAGGCTCCACTTGCCCATCCTGCCTTCTCAAAAAGGATGTAAGTGATCTTCTACAGCCCATTGGCCGCTCTGGAAGAAATGCATTCAAGTGCTTTCAGATCTTAAGTAGCATGGTCGCACTGTGGGCGATCAGGTTCCACCTGCCAGAAAAACACCTCACGTCTGTGTTTAATGTCGTTAAAAGGTTTGGCTGCGGTATGTTGGGGTTATTTCCTAAAGTTTGCCCGTTAGACAGTTGCAGATACAGTTCCTATAAAAAGTATTCATCCCTTGGATGCTTTACAATTTTACTGCTTCAATCATGGTCAAAACAATTTGCTGTCTTTGGTGCTAGTAACCTTACAGTGAGTGGAGCAAAGATCAGCAGTGGTTCATCAGTGTTCCTGACTGTCATCACAGAATGACTAGTGAGAGAAGATACCAGGTTACCATGGCTACGCTGAGGCAGGTAAAGCGTCAGCTGATGATTGTTGCCATCCAAAGCTTTATGGGAGTGTGGCGAAGAGGAAGCCACTGGTTTCAAGACAAAATGTTTTGGCAGATACCAAATACTGCATGCCCTATCGCCGCAGTGAAACACAGCGTTGGCTGCATCAGCAGCAGGTCCTGAGAGGCTTTTAAATGTAGAAGGTCAGTTGAAGGCAGCAGAATAAAGGGAAATCCTGGAGGAAGATTAGTTTGTCAGCAGGAGAATTGTGTATTACCCAGCTAGAGCGCGAGCCGAAGTGTCCAGCTAGAGCTACACAGAAATGGTTTGAAAACAAGGTGGAGGTTCCGCAGTGGCCTAGTCAGTCTCATAGAGTCTCACATTCTCTATGAGACCGAGCCCAGACCTCAGTCTCATAGAGAATGTGTGGTTAGGCTAGTAAAGTGCTGTTCTCAGATAATCCCCACCAACCAGGGAAGAACTTCAGCATCCAGACTGAGACAGATCCATGCTGGCTCCCTGCTGGGTCGGCAGTCAGTGGGATCAATACGGAATACTGACTGAAAGGAAATGAATATTTATACTGTCTATTCTTATACATTACATATTTTTACTTGATTGTCATTATTTTTGGCTGCACATTAGTGCAGTCTGTAGCACTGCAGCAAGAAGGTCCTAGGTTTGAATCCCTCCCCAGGGTCTTTCTGCATGGAGTTTGTTCTCCGGCTTCTTCCCAGAGTCCAAAACATGACTGTCAGGTTAATTGGTCTTATAATTCTAGGTGTGGGTGTGTGTCTCTGTTGCCCTGGCGACCTGCTCACGGTGTTCTCTGCCTCCAACCTGATGACCACTGGAGACAGAGACCAGTCTCCCTGGTGACCCTGCAAGGAAGGACAGGCAGGTTTAGATAATGTCACTTTTTTGTAGGAATCCGTTTTCACTTTGACTTAGAAGGTTTATTTTATTTATTTATTGCCAGAAAGCCAAATTTTGTTGATCATGATTGATTTGTAAGGGCAATAAAACCAAAAGACATCCAAGGGGGCAGGTACATTTTATAAGCACTACAAGTGAGTTTACAGTCCACAGAAATTTGCTGCCACGTCTCTCTATTTTCCCTCCAGCCGGGTTTTTGTCTGAATGTTAAGTAGTTCCCTCTGCTTTGTCGAGAACATCTCTTTGGACTTTTTGCATCTCACGAATGTACAATTTCTTCCCGCTTACTGTTGTCGAATTAATGACAAAGTACAGAAGACTCATAATAAGGGACTTTAGCTGGTACTGATCCAGTTTTTATGTCTGAATGTAAATATAAGCCAATAGCAATAATCTCCTCATTACTACTGTTTGAACACCATTCAATTTTTGTCATTGTACACAGACAGTCTAACTGGTGCACTTTCTGCTCTAATCTTCCTCTGTGTTATAAACTGTTACCGAAAAATGTATTTATTACATAATAAGCCTAAGAATAAACCTCTCGTGTTGATCTTTAGCAGCAGAGCTGCTAAATTTGTACTCAGAATGGTGAAACAAAGGTCATCACAAGGTTCTTAATTATCAAAAAGCTTAATCTTTATGGCTTTGTTTGGTTTTAAATGAACAGCTGCACAATTAGTCAATAAAATACTTCAGTGAGTGTAATTTACTGAGCCTTTCTGCCAATAATAGATAGAAATATATGTAAGAGTGGAAGTGTGGGAGATTGACGCCTGACCAGTTAGAGACTTTTAGTCAAATATTTTTGCCTTGTTAACCAGTTTCTATGCGTCTTTAAAACTGTGGGAGAGATTAGCACTGCTGACTGTAACATCAGCTGTCGTGAATTGTGGTTATTGTGGTGAGGATGGAAACGCCGTGGACCCAGGTGGCAGTGAGAAATTATTGTTTTAATGATGATTATAAAGTTCAGAGGTCCAGGCAGCACAGGTGAGCAATGACTCCAAGAACTCAGACACTGGTGACGATAAATACGACTGGAACGGGACACAGCACAGGTTCCAACACAGAGCAGGTGACACAGGTGGGTCAAACACACAGAGGGTAGTGGGGGGGAGGGAACGAGGGACAGCTGGAAACAATCAAGGGTTAGAGGCGACAACACAGAGACTCAATTAACTTAAATAAAAAAAAAAAACACAAATCCCACATCCTCACTAGCTCTTCGTGACTGGTGGAACAAAACCAGGAAACAAATCTCCCTGGGATGTTTTGAGTTATTTACAGATTCACTGTTTCCCGGGCGGGAACATGAAGTTGTCCAAAATGTCTTTGTCTGTTGCAGCATCATGAGTTCTCTTCACTGGAAATAAGAGAGCCAAACCCAGAAAAGCACGCACGCACCCACGCACGCACTCAGCTGTCGTACTTCCACTACCCAGCTGTAAGACGTTTTCTTTCAAAAGATTTCCTTTCGATTTCACTCATCCTGAGGCTAACATTGATCTTGTCCAAGTCATTTTCTCTTTACATGTCTTCACTTTAAACTGTCAAAGTACTGAACTCACACACTTTAGAGTCATGTCTTTTGCCTTCCTTGAAATGCCATCATAAATGAACATTAAAATAATTAAAGTCTGATTTGTCCATATTGATCTCCTTGTGTTAGAAAATAGTGTCTTTTTTCCCCTCCAAGTCTTTGCCATTTTTGATCTTTGATATTAGCTTATCATTTGTCTTCATGTTGCTTTTATAACATTTAAAGATCAATTTTAATATGCTAACCTGTTTAATAACACAGTGGCTGCATATAGAACTTCTTCTGTCTGGGAAAAACAGTTTTCCTGATTAGCTTTAGCAGTAATGAGAGCCAGAGCCAGCGCCTCTCTCTGATGTGTCTTGTGATCTGAGCTGAGCTTGGTGTAGAATTAAAACAAGAAGCTTTTCTGTTGTCTAAATTATTATTTTTTCATAGAAATTACAGAGTGGATTTTTAGTGCAGTTGCTCTATCCCAGTCAACCCGCAGCCTCAGCTTGATTCCCTCTGCTGTCCTTGGCATATAAATAAGACAAACATAAGTAGGTCAGACTCCCTCCAACCTCCACCCCCTTCTTCTCTCACTCCTTCCTTCTTGTTTTTCTGCTAGACCCTACACCCTCATCTTTTAGCACTTTTTCCACCTTCCCATCTCTCTCTATCTGTCCCTGTCAGTGCCGTTTACATAGACACATACATACATTTAGTCTCCCACTTCTTAAAGCTGGTCCACTGGGAAAAATTCCCTCACAACGCACAACGGTCAAAACATGGCACATGTGAGGACTGAAAGATTGATTATACTACAGAGGGAAAATATTCTTTCCCAGCACCTGTTAACGATACATGATCAAAGTGTTTCTGATGCTTCCTCTACAGCACTGATTTTTACCAGGATTTATTTTCTCTGACCAAAAACTCAACTCAACCCATGTGTTATAAAACAGGTCAGAAGAGTTTCACTTCTGACCTGTTCACATCTGCTTTAATGTGATTTTTTTAAACTAAGCTAAAACAGACATTTACTGTTGGTTAGTGGAAGATTTCACAAGCAGAGTGTCTTAGTTCTGCTGCAGAATGATGTTGTTTCTCATTTAGGGAAAAACTTTTGGGCTGTTTTCACTACTAACATTGTCTCTTTAAAGGTTAGGTCAACCTGACACCATGACATCAAGCTGGATAGCAGGACCGTGATTATTTCTGGGCACTTCTATGATATGCTATGGTGTTGTCTTAAATAAGAGGACAGCTGTACGTTAGCTGGAGTTTGGACTGCAGCACAGTCTCCAGGGGACAATCACAGCAATAAATACTGTAGGGATGGTAAAGCTCAAGTCCTGAAAGAGCTGTTCTTGATCCAATGTCAATTTCTGTAAAGATTGCTTGAACCTGCTCCAGAATTTGGCCAGAATCAGATCGAACCTACAGAGGTAGATTAACACACGTTGTTGGTCTGGAGGGGTCTAACTTCACACCCGATTTAGAAGTGGTGACATTTCTGATCTGGCACATGTCAAGACTCCTGGAGTCAAGACCAAATGCACACCAAGTTTCAATACAAGGAAGAGAAGAGTTTCACATGTAAAGAAGTAAAAACTGGGTTATTGTTGACAAGACAGTTGAGGAGCGCTGCAACGACTCTATTGGCTCGAACGCAGAAGAAAAGCTTCAGCTCCTCCTTGAAGCTTCTCTTCTCTTCCTCGTATTTAAACTCAATGGTTGAGTTTTACAGGATGTAAGGCAGAAAATCTCCAAAGTCCCATCAGAGCTGACCATCCAACATGGCTGCAGAGTGGTGACAATCTGCACTGATGACCAATTTACTTAACCTGCTGTCAGATTATATTCCATTCAAAACAATTACACAAGGTACTGTGGAAGCTCTGCCTGCTGACGTGTTGCTATATTTTAGAATACTGTACTTTACTAGGTTACTGGATTTCTTTAAGACATGTTTGAATTTTGTCAGCTATTCATCCTGAGTTTATGCTATTAGTAGAGCCTCATTTTTATTTTCTCATATAGAAAACATTCCACTTGCCTTGTTGCTACCTCAAGCAACAGCCTGTTTTCAGTCTGATCTGGTGTGTTTAATCATCCTTTAATGTTTACTCCACTGCTTGTTACTGACTGAAGCTTCTACACGCTTCATAATAACTATACTGTTTTCTGATAGATGTGGGTGTTACGGAAAACAAACCAGACTTTCCAACATGTTTCTTTTATTGTATCGATCAGGCCAAAGTTTAAAGGAGGTTCTTTTTACTCCACAGGGCATTCCTGTGTGTTGCGGAGAAGGAAAGTAGAAAACGTTATGAATATTTTATAAATGTACGCTTAACATCTGCTCAGAGTTGGCTTTGCATGAGTGAACGTTGCCTCTTGAAGTTTCACTGAAACACAGCAGCGACTGAGGCTCTTTGTTCTTTACAGCCTCTGTCTATGAATGGTGCTGGTACAGCCAGATCCGTGCAGCGCATTTCAAGTGTCCGCTTCCTTTCTGAAGAGTTGTGGTTTGATGAGTCATGAACACGTCGAAGTGAACGTCCTTTGGTACTAATGTAGCATAAATAAACACAAGCCGAGGTAGCCAGCAACAGAAACGGTAGAAATGGGCAAACTCATCGGAGAGCTTGTGATGTAACTGAGAGGCAGCCTTGAAGTAGATGTGTAACAATAAGTGATTCTGAACTCTATGATCATGCTGCAAACCAGATAAAAGTATAAGGAGGATAAGGAAGAGGAGCTTTTCTCCAATTTTATATAATCTTTCCTACTCTGAGACACAATCTGCAGTTTAACCTCTGATCTCCAGTTGAGAGCAAAAGACAGATATTCAGCAAGTCAGATCCCAACAGCTGTCCAGCCTAAAGAGGAGACAGACGACTACAACATCTGAACACTTTTATTCCCATTTAGTGGTGAATTTCTGCATCATTGAAACTACAACAAATACAGCCTAAGATGCTCTAAACACATGAGTTATAGTTTAAGCCAAACTGAATATAAACTTACTCATAAACATGTTAAAATATATGTTTTTGCAAAGTTGATATTTTAAATTTAGACTTCAGATGCTTCAGCCAGTATTGATTAGACCTGCTGATACACCTATTACAAAAGGTACTGAAATATGTGCACCATGTAACAATCATGTGGACTGTTGCTTGGTCCTGGTGTTCATGCACACATCACTGTACAGGATTGAAACTGTATATTTCATGTTTTATGTTTCTAAAACATGAACAACATGCAAATATTAAAGGACTTAGTTTCTAAATTCCACTGTTCTGAGTTGAACTCTGATGAACTCAGATGACTTTACTTAGAGTGCAGGTGTATGAAAATCTGAATCTGATTACTGGATGAACCTGGCAGATTGTGGCAACAATTTAAACAGACCAGTTTATTTTGTAAATAAAGGGTATTTTTTTGTTGTGAACCAAACCCATCAACAATCTACAAAGGAAGAACACAAAATTAATGTGATATATCGTTTTGCAAATAGATCCTAAAAAACCTGATTTTACATTTATTGTCGTTTCTTAACATTATTGCCTGTGTTTGATGAATAAATTCAGCAGTGATTGAGAAACTAATGTGTGTGTGTGTGTGTGTGTGTTTGGTGTTTGGTCTGTGCTCGTGTGTGTGTGTGTGTGTGTCTGTGTCTTCCAGAAAGCCTACTGTGGCCACTGTAGCGAAAGGATATGGGGGCTGGGCGGGCAGGGCTACAAGTGTATCAGCTGCAAACTGTTGGTCCATAAGCGCTGTCACAGACTCCTCCCTCTGACCTGCCAAAGGCTTATGGTGAGTTATTCATCTGCACATTGGCTTGACAGAACACGCTGGTGTGAAATCAAGTTACACGCAGTTAGAAAGTGTGAGGATATGTTCCCTGAGTAGTAAAACACCGTGGAGTCCAACATGTCAAAGCTCTATGTGCTGATCTTAAGGCAATGAGTTGAATGGGGAACCTACATCGATTCTGGTAGAGTCACAGAGCTCTTTGATGCACACAATTTAGCTTTCCAAGACATTTCACTCATGACATTTTCTCTAGGGTTAGCAGTAAGTTTAAATGAGGTAGTTGATGGGACAGCACATACGTGAGCCTTAAAGTTTTTGCACCGAGGTAGTTTTGTAAAGCAATGCGAAAGAGATGTTAATTAGACCAATCAGAAGACATTTTGACAAAATAAAAACCCTTCCCCACAGAACAAAGCAGACCTCAGGTCTTTTTACAAAGATCATTCACCTGTTGACATTCCCGTAAAGGAAGGCTCAGCATGAAACCTACATGTAGAATGAAATCTTCAAGAATAAACTTTGCCCAAAATGAAATGTTGCACTGTTCAGGATGTGACATTATCCAGTATGTGCTATTTAAGATGAGCAAAACATAACAGGTTGTTTTGTTGAGCTGTTTAACATGGAAGGGAAGTAACGGGGAGGAATCAGGTCGTGGCTTTGGAGAAGGAGATCAACTTGGCATATTTGACTTCTATTTGAATTTGTTTTGTGTGTGACTGATGTGTGGATCCACATGCCACCCTGAGCTACATTCCGGTTGGCTCATCAGTACACACAGGCTGTCGCAACACAGCTAGAGAATGAACCTGATTATTTTTGGCCCCTAGGTAACCGACAGTCTTTGAACCTCTCGGTATCCAAGGTGGAGCTGAAGCTTTTCTTCTGTATTTGAGTCAGTAGCCAGTCTTTGCAGTGCTCTTTTTTTGTCTCGCCAATAAAAAAAATACTCCTGTGTTTACTTCTTTACATGTGAAACTCAGTCATCTTGACTGATTAGCTGGTCAATGTTTTGGTTTCTATCTTTCTTAGAAGGCACACTGAACTTTGCTCTGTGAGATGTTTTCTGATCTAACCACCTACTAAACTTCTTAACATGTTATTAATGCTGTCTAAGGGATCACCAGTCACTGTTTGGCTGTCAGTAAGCGTAGAACGTGTTCTGCAGTGCCTTAAGCGGTCACTCTGCAGCTCAGCTTCCTGCTCCATCCTCTGTGAAGTTGGCCAACACTACAGCACAACGTTGTGCTCCACGTGACCAGTCGAGTTGACCACGGAGCAGAGCAGATTCCAAGCTCAGCAATCTGAAGACAGAAGTCAAGATTATAAAGTCAATGTGGTCGATAGTGCTAGCTCTGACAGCGAGCTCAGTGTCCGCTGTCTGAATATTGACCAGCGTGTCATCATCAGAGGCAGATGAGTGACTCTGTGGCCCCAGAAAGCTGAATGCCACTTTCTGAGGGAGTCCCACATTCTCTTTCCTTTGGCTGCTTGTTTGGAAGCAACTCTACAAATGCAGTTTTCTTCCACGGTCCTTGCTGATGTGATTCAGCACACTCTTCACCAAGAGTGCAAAAACATCCAGGGACATGTAGCTGGATATCTGGGGGATCACGTCGGTGGATATTTAGATGAAGTTTTGAAATTCTTTTTTCAGGATCCAGTCATGCCATCACAGGAACCCCCTGCAGATGCCAAGAGAGAGGAGGTGGACGTCCCACCGGACGACACGGAGGACACGGACGGGAGTAAGACATTCCTTCGTTAAAGAAAAGTTATCCCCAGCATGTTTGTGTTGCTGCTTCGCCCTTTTGAAAAGGTTTTAACCCTTAACCAATCTGGTGAAGATTTAGTTTGAAATGTGATGAATGATTGTAGCTCATGTTTACCACTTACACTTGTTTACATTTTTGTGACAAAAATCTTTCATTAGTTTCTCAAATCAGCTCAAAGTTGCTAAGCTACACCAAAACCAACACAATTGTTCCTCAGTATCTAAGGCCATATTGGATCTTAAGCTAATATAATTAATTATTTTATTTGTGTTAGGACTAATTATTTCTGATTATTATGTTCACCCACCAGGTGGTACTACTTTTTGCCCATTTAAAGCAAAGTGTTTCCCTGTTTACTCTTTTCCTGCTACTGATGTTGAATAAATGAACTTTATAATGTATTCTGTTGCAACATAATATACATTGTATATTTTAAGCATTAGTAGTTTTAAAATATTGGTCTGTTAAAGTTTTTTAAAATGATCAATATTTATCTTACAGATTTAAGGAAGCTTTCAGTTTCCTGTAATTGAGTTTTGTTGCGGCCAATCAGTGACCCGTCTCAGGACTTAATGATTTCTTATGCTTATTGTATAATACATTTTACAGAAATTTCAATTATTCAATTATTCAATTATTACTTAATTCTAAACTGTGAAATTAAGTGACCACATGGTATTAATAAGGTGAAAAATTCCCAAAATGGAATTAATGTTCAGTATGAGCGAATAAATTAGGCCGAGGTAGTTTTAAAAGACTGCCATGTGAATATCAACATTTATATTTTTTCTGTGATGCTTTTGAAAGGTTATCAAAACACAGCATGGTTTTGCAAATATCCCCAAGTGCACTTTCTTCCAAAATAAGTATCTGAATCATCTCAGTTTGAGCTCTGGGAAATGATCTCAGGTGGGTAGAGCAGCCAAAAGGAAATGAAGCGCTACTTCTTTAAATGAGTCAAAACGTATTTGGTAAAATTTACAATTTAAGCACTTGAGCGGAACTTCTTAATCAGATTTAAGTTGTGAGAATGATGTCATCTTAAGGAGTAACCTTTCTTGGCTCTAAGCCTATAATGTGTGGAGTGCAAAAACATCCCGCTGATTTAATGCACATTCACATGTTATCTCAGTTAGTCCATAACCTGCTCCTCCCACTGCAGCCTCTGTGTATCTATAACACCTAGAACATGAAAAGTTCAAGGTAGTATTTACAGTATTTAATTTGAGAACGAACCTTGTGGAAGAATGTAACCGTCGGGGTCAGACTCCCCCTGATAGAAGAGTCTGTTAACATCAACAAGAGAACTTCTTTGTCAAAAAGACTAAACCTTGGTCACTTCACCTCACATTCATCATCACTGCTTATGCAACTCTCAGCGGTTATCTAACTGTTAGCCCACAGGCCTCCTGCTCAGCTGATGCTCCCGTTAAACGGGCTCTGATGGCCCAGTCAGACCCGACTGTTTGGAGTTGCTATTGCAAAGAGCTGCATGGTTTCACTTGGTTTGATGTTTTCCCATAACTCTGTTTGTTATTATGTTTCTCCCTCTGCTGGCCCAGAACAGAATTGCATGTTTACGTTGCCGTCTGTCTCTTTTTCCGTTCTTTGCAGTATCCTTTCTGCCACACAACTGTGCAGTGGACAAAAGGGGAGACGCGGAGACGGAGGTGAGAGATTGGCCTGGTCACTCTTATGCTTAAAGCATCCAAAACCAAAACTCATCGTACTGCATCCTCCGACTTACAGGACTCTGACCTCAATCCCCTGCAGGACATCAAGGCTGTAGTGGACGGCATTGACGGCATTAAGTTGTCCCAAGGCACCACTCTGGGTCTGGGTGACTTTGAGCTGATCCGGGTGATTGGGCGAGGTAGCTACGCCAAAGTGCTGCTGGTCCGGCTAAAGAAGAATGAGCAGGTGTTTGCCATGAAAGTGGTGAAGAAAGAGCTGGTCCACGATGATGAGGTGAGTGAGATTAGCAGAAATGTGTGTTTGTTGGTGAATATTTTATCTTCCTGCTACTATGGCATGACAATACTTGACCTGCTGCTCCTCAGGGAGGCGCTACAGGTGCATCAAAACAAAAACAAACAGATTCAAACAGCTTCTTTCCAAAAGAAGAACACCCCGAAACCTCATGCACTAAATGTATGGTGGCTATATGTGTATGTGTGTATATATATTGAACCGATTTAATATTGTAAATCATGTAAACATCACCATTTTTTTGCTTATATTGTACATTTTTTCTACATTGTTTGTACTGGTGGAGCGGACTTTAACCTCATTGTTCAATGACAAACGATTAATTCTTATTGTAACAATCCCACACTAATCTTCACTAAATGTATGTTGAAAGAACCAGCGTCTTATTTTGTTGGAAACTAACTTTACATCTTTAGTCCACAAAATTTGTCCTTACTAAACATTGCTGCCAACACCAACTTCAAATTATATACATATACTACTACTTAATGTGGTACAGTTGGGTTGCTTGTCAGGATGTAAGACTACATTGCTGGAACAGCAGCAGTAGCTGAAATGACCACTTGTTAGAGTGTGCAGAACATTGTATGGAAACACTCAACATGTCAGACCTGACAGCAGACGGGCTTCAGCAGCAGAAGACGATGACTGGTGAGGTGCCACTTCTGTCAGCTAAGAACAGGAAACTGAAGCTACAGTCCAAACAGACTCACCTGAATCGGACTAGAACAGGTTGAAGTGATGCGTCCCAGTCTGATGAGCCTCAATCTCATCTGCAGCATTCAGATGTTCGACTCAGCAGGATAATGCACCGTGTGGGTCACCTGCACCTCTCTGTCCGATGAGCATACAGAGGTGATGATGAACACAATAATGAAGATGATCAGTTTTCCTCGGTCATCACCATCTCAGGGTGAGGGAATTCCTCAGAGAAGTCGACGCCAATGCCGATGATCTCCTGCTGCACAACAATGTGAGACGGCTTAGCAAACGCAGGGCTTTGGCATGCTTCTGGTCCACCAGGAGGGAAATAACATCTTTTTTGGCAGAGCTAGAAAAAAGATCATAAGGGAACACAGTTTTCTCAATTCCTAGAAAATGAGAAACAGATGAACAATATGGCCTTTTGGTTGCCATTACTTCACATCTAGATGAGCTGAACTTGAGGCTATGGGGCCGGGGCAATTCAGCATCAGAGGAAACTTGAGATGTTGAAGGAAGCCATGCTGGCTCACTTCCCTGCACTGCAGGAAAAGGTTTAGGGACAGCAAGACGTGTCCTCTTCTCTTGACTTTATTGACATATTCACTGTAAACCTTTGACAGCTTCAGCTCACCATGTTCCTGTCGGAAGCTTCTCAAACGAAGTCACACAGCATTTCAAGTGAGTAAATGCTGGGCATCTACAGATGCAGCTGGTTGACCTCCAAGCAGATTTGGCCCTGAAGGGAGTAGTTTGTCAGGACCGATCCTTCCACTTTTTGGCTCCAATTGGTTCCTGTTTCAAGTTTCCCACATCTGAAGCCTTGCAGATCTTGACCATGGTTGGCTCCAAACACAGCAGTGAGGCAGCTCTCTCCAAAATGAAGACGACCCCTCCAGGCCGCACAACGTTCCACTCCATCCCGTTTGGCCATTTTCGTAGATTAATGGCAGCAATATCATTATCTACCGGCAGGGAAACCTTTTATTCCAAAGTTTTCCAAAATATTCCAACGGAGAACTTTTCCATCCAGTCTTACATGTTGGAGCCAGAGCAGGAGAATGAAGACGTCAAACCTGTAGAGCTATGCATTCAAATAAATGCATCGCTATAATGTTATGAGTGTATTTACATCCTCACCATCTGCACCAATTACCCTCAATAAGGAGCGCAGCTTAACTATAGTGTCCATGCATATTAGATACTTATTTAAATATTAATGCTACCACAATATGAATAAAATAAACAAAGCCTCAACATACTGAAGGACTTATCTAATGTGAGCATCGAGGTCGTCACTGAATGCATTTTTGTTATGCGTTTCCCAAGACAAAAATAGTAAAAAGTAAAGCCAAATAATTATATTCAAAACATGCTCAAAGAGGCAGCTAAAAGTTAGCACACTGCGCTAACAGAAGCAGAAGGCTCAATGGAATCAAACCAATGACAAGGACCTCATTACACAGAATTAATGTCTAAAATAAACGTTACTGTCATTTTAGTGTTAACAGCTTACTGCTTTAACACTAAAGTGTTAAAGCTTTAGTGTTAAAGCAGCTTGTTAGATGTTAGATGACAACGGCGAGACCATGTCATCTAACATTTTTGGCTGTTAGAGGCGGTCAGAGTTCCTGGAGAAAACAGTCATATGCACAAAAGAACAAGCAAAAACTTTCATCCCAGGATTTGAACCCAGGACCTTCTTGCTGTGGAGCAACCATGTCATCTGGCAGTCCAGGCTTCTTGACCCAATTTAAAACAGGCTCTTTGCTAAATGTTTATGTGGTGACATGGCACTTGGCCATTCCTTCAGTTTTGGTGCTTTTCCGCGGGTGATTTAAATGTCAAAGCTGGAGATAGGCATTAATGGTGAAAATGATCAGGTATTGGACTAAAGAAAACTAGAAAAAGCTGTCCAAAAAAAACTGAAAGAGTTCTAGGTGGAGAAGCACCGATGAATAGCTCATCAATAAATTACAGGATAATGTCGCTGTTTGGACAGAACATGAATTGCAAATGGCTGGATTTAGAGTTTTTCCTAGCAATATATGTTATTATAGAACAATTTAAAGGGAAATCTTAGAAATTTACCTGCAAAATAGTATAATTTAAATTTGTGGGAGATGTGAGAATGTTTCCATTACTGCTGCAGATTGACTTGTATTTTTAACTGGTCATCCAGCAGATGGCAGTATTGATCAACAAATTATCATTTAAAAAAATAAAATCAACCCAATGTGTTCCTTAAGTTACACTTAAGATCAGTATCTTCATCCTTTAGGATTGAAGTGAACTGGACTCTGTAGTAAACTGGTTTTGTACCACTACAAACTTGAAGGAAAACATTTTTCATCTTTTCACTTGAAAATCCTGTTGTTGGCAGTGATTCTCTGGTCGGTTTGTTCACTCTACTTTAATACTTCTCAACTCTCCTTTAATCTGGCATCAGAGAAACCTGGAAGCCTCCGCTGAGAGCCGGCTGAAGTAGCCGAAATGACCAAGATAAAATACTTTGCCATTCAATGTTCTGCGTGATTTCAGATTCTTGAAGCCAACAAGAAGGAATTTAGAGTCATGAGCACAGTATGTGGTTTGTGTTGTGCTGTTGTGAAGTAGGCCTGAACCGTATTGTAGCACAGCGTGGCAACTTAACATGTAGAAACGGTTTATTGTAGCACAAATAAAATGTGAACTTTAATCTATTTAACGACACTTTAAATCTGTATCAAACACTCTCGCCTCTGGCTGAGCACTCTAGTTCTGATCAGAAACAGCTGACTGACACCATAAATACTCTGTGGTTCTGTCACACAGCCTGTAAGGTAAAGTTAGCACACTGCGCAGACCCTTACTGGTTGTTATGGTCTAATGTGGAATTTCACTCTGATGCAGAGTGCTGAGAGCAGGGGTGTCCAAACTTTCTGTCACAGGGGCCAAAATCATCCCGTCAAAAGTGCTCAGAAAGAAAACGGCGAAGATCAAGCAAATAGTCCTCCAGTTTTATTTAGTTATTAGTTTTAGTTATTTTTTGTTATCATAGATTCAAAATATATGTTTGCGTATTACATGTTTGCATATTAAAAGAGCTTTCATAATAGTTTTCAAATTGTTTTGGATTAGATTGGACATATTTCCTTACTGCTATGAAAGCAGGATTTGGGTTACCTTCTTTCAAAAATGTTTGCTATATTTAGCCAAGTTTAATAAGTTAATTAAAAGAGTTGGATTTTCAGTAAAAAATATGTGGATAGACATGGTTCTACTTACTATGAAAGCTTGATTATAAAAGGATGAATACTTTGTGTCTTAGCATTTTCTCTTTAAACAAATTAGTGTCATTCTTGAACTGCAGCAGGGGGGACACAGAAAAAACAATCCAAGGACCACAAATGGCCCCCTGGCCGCAATTTGAATACCCCAGGCTTAGTGCATCTTTGATCTGATCTGTAGGATGATAGAAGCGTGTCGGTCCACACAAAGACCAGAATGAGAACAGATTTCCAGAAGCTAGGTTATAGTGTTTAGTCAGTTATTTCTCTCCTGAAACATGCTTATGAAAATAAATCTACTTTTGGAAAACTGACTTAATTACCTTTAAATCAGCAGTTTTATGGGCTGAAATCCCCCCATTATTCTTGATCACAGAACTCTCAACATCACCCACAGAATGCCTTCTGCTTTGCTTCAGATCTATTCTTTTTTTAAAACGGGCCCGCATGAGGAAATGAGACCCGTGTCTTAGTGCTGCTGCCTGAACCGAAAAGGCTTCAGTCTGAACAACACGAACTGAAATAGTGGGAAAAACCTGTAGAAATTCCATCCATCCATTTCCATCCATTTTCTGTAGAAATTGCATGTGCAAATTCTCAAGGCGCAAATTCTAAGTTTTAGTTTAGCTAGGCAAAAAGAAAATGAACGTATTATATCGTTCAGAGTGTATGTGTTTTTTTTTTTTTATTTCATCAAAGGCGGGATATCGTCCTGTTGGCTGTTTCTGTTGGTAAATGAACAGCCAGTCAATATGTCTTGACTTTTCACATATCATTGAATCCAATAAAGACTCCAAACCAGAGTCAATAGCAGAATAAGCTGTTTGGCCCTGATGGAGGGGATTATGGATCCACATAGTCAATTCTGCTGCTCAACACACTGATGCATTTTCTTTACTGGTGTTGGATCATTTAAAGGGAACTTAAACACATTCCAACAGTATAAGAATTGTTTCCAAAAATGTGTTACAGCAAAGGAGAACATCAGCCATGCACAAGTTTCCTTTTTTTATGTCATGGATATAAATTCAACTTGAACTGTCCATATTTCAGTTCCAGCTAAAGTAGACGTGGTGTTTACATTTTAAAAATAGAGGAATTTTCTTTGGACATGGTTAAAATTATAAAACGGAAAAAGTCTTAGTAAATAAAAAAATTACTGATACTGGTAATGAATGAAAATCATTCACTACCTTTGAATTGTGGTTCAACAAAATCAATAACAAAAACCACTCCAGGCTTCTTTTAATGTTCTGTAATGAATGAAACGGGATGTACATGATAGAAAAGTTTGGCCTTCATGAAGGTTTCTGCAGCGTTCCTGAGCTACAGCGATTCCTGTCAGTCTGTCACTTGTGAGAGTCGATTAGTTTGTGAGACAAGTTTCTAATGTTTCCTTGTTCCAGCCCATCCGTCAAGGTGCAGTCTTTTATCTGGGACGACTCAGAGAAGCAAACGGTCTGAATCACCCTGAGCACCAACCGACTGATCACAGGAGTATCAGGAAGCCCATCGATCAGGCAGATTGATTGTAATTATCTGCCATCTCCGTCTTTGCTCTTCTCTGCAGGATATCGACTGGGTGCAGACAGAGAAGCATGTGTTTGAGCAGGCGTCTACAAATCCATTCTTAGTCGGCCTCCACTCCTGTTTCCAGACAGAAAGTCGGTGAGAGCCAGATAAGACTGACAGTGTTGATTTACAGGCCGGATCTTCTCTGCTACAACTTTTTTTGTGCTCTCTGAACACTAGAAGGACTTTTTAAATTAAAAAAGAAAATCAATTCACTCCTCAAATGTTGTCTTGATATTTTCTGCCTTTAACAGAACGTTAAATCAGCTAAGCAATCCAAGTTCAGCTCTTTTGATAATGAAGTCCAATATTCCTGCATTTGGATCAATATCTGATGAGGACACTTTAGACAGAAATCACATGACAATCTGCCCAGCAACTCCAGGTCCTTCTATACAAATACAAGGTCCACAATTTAACAGTCAGAACTTTACACTCTGTTATGGTTTTCCTTCTTGACCTTCCTCAACGTGTTGGATCAGCTCTGCTCTCCTGTTTGCTTTCTGCTCTATTTGGATTAGAAAACACACTTTGTGTTTGCAGTTCTCAGCTGTTGTGTGATCTCATTCCATTCATAAGTTGGACAGTGAAGGTTTTTCTGCATTTGCTGACGATGCTCACAGTAATGAAATTGCCTTTACATTACATTTCTTTTCCAAATGTTTTACGTCATTAGTCCACTGACTCCTCAGCTTCGAAACAGACTAACTCGAGGGTTAGTCTGTCATTCTCATTTCAGGCCACTTTGTGAATCATAAATGTCCTTAATGGACCAGTTGTGGCAGAAATTATTGATAAAACGAATCAAATCTCCGTCCTAATAAAACTAAATGTATGTCCAACCTAAATGAGACTCAGAATTTCTCCTTAAATCTTTGTTCTGAGGTAGTGAGCAGAACTTTAGTTTGACTAACCACAGGTATTACTTTGGTGTTCTTTGGCGTACGTTTTGTTTCAACAGTAATATTCAGTGTGTGAATGTGTGTATAACTGACTCTAAAGCAAATGTACCATATTAAGTGGTTCTTAATGTTTGCCATGGTTTGGGTGATTAAAAAAAGTCCTGGCTGTATTTTCAGGTTATTTCTGGTGATCGAATATGTGAATGGTGGGGATCTGATGTTTCATATGCAACGCCAGCGGAAACTTCCAGAGGACCATGCCAGGTAAGCATCCAGATGTTCAGCAGCTGTTCCCACACTCGATCCAAGCCTCCGTCCAGTTCTGCAATCAGACCTCTTTAACCGGCCTTCATTCACATGCAATGGTCACTGTTCTAGGTTTTTCATGTGTCGGCATCATTTCGAAATGGTAATATAAATTGTGTTTGGATTTTTTTCATCGGCTGCAATAAAAATCTCTGTGGGCCAGATTAGAGCTGAGAGGCATCTGCTGCAAGGCCAGGAGGAGGATCAGTAAATGGTGCTTTTATTGGACTCTGGTTAAGCTGATGTGACAGCTGCTCAGGAGACGCATGCGTGGAACCACCAGCTGTTTAAACGTGGACTCACTGGAGGGATGGAGCGTTCTCCGAGAACAAAAAGCATCGGTTTCATGAAAGGATCTGGCGAAGTGTGGTGGGTTGATGGCGACTAAAGATCTTTTCAATAAACATTTTCCTGCGGGGCCTCCGTTTTCACACCGAGCGGATCCTCTCGCGGGGACATTGTGACGCTTCCAAATCTGAATTAAGACTTCTTTACATCTGGGAAGAAATGCGGCGAGCAGCCATAATTCATCGTGCCTGCCTGCTTCAGGGGCACTCCGACTGCAGCTCTGATAAATTTCGGATCAAAGGCGCCGTAATTTAGAGAGGCACTGTCGGGCCCCCGATCGGCCTCTTCAATCTGCAACCTGGAGACAGTGGCTGTACATATGCAAAGCAGCATGTTAAGCACTCATCACGATTGTACATATTCATGAGCAGCGCTCTTAGACAGAGCCCTGACGCGCTCCCCCGCGCAGTGGGCGACACGGGTGATGCTGATAGGACGTGTCTCTGCGCCGTCTGAAGGCAGCAGAGGAACAACAGAGGCTGCCAGAGCCGAGATGTGGGGGAGAGCCGTGGGATCTGTGATTCCTCTGTCAAACGCAGACTTTCCTCCCCCCTTCACTGTTTGACAATCATTGGTTTACAGCAGCCAGACACAGAAAGCCTTGTCAGAGTTAATGAAGGCTTGTCTCCAAGAGACAGAAAACACTACCTACACACGGAGAGAAAACACACCGCTGACTCACTAAAGAAGCTCTCCAAGTACATTTTATCATCACCAAACGGGCTCCAAGCCTGAATCACAGCGGGAGACACAGCGCTGTCCAAAGTTTCACTTGTTTAGCGGGCGAGTTTAGGAACTCTGCTCCAACGAGTCGGAAACTAGAGAAGCACAAGGAAACTCGGAGCGACCAGATTCTGAAGAAACCTTAATGTCTGTTTCCTTTTACACTTCACATATTTATTTTGTCCAGAGAGTTGATTTTTTTTATTTGTTAAATTATGTATGCCATGATTAAGAACATCTACAGAAAGATGTGATCACGATGCTGTATGAAGTCATCTGAAAAGTGCAGCGTCTCCTTCCACATACGTGTCTTTAACATGTCTGCAGAGCTTCCATATTTTGCCACATTACAACCACAATCATAAATATATTTTATTGAATTTTAACGTGACAGACCACGCAGAAAGAAAATCATATA